>QGMF01000029.1:0-102667 GCA_007821475.1 Lachnellula arida | reverse complement strand
CCCCGCTCCTTGGCCTGCCGCTTGTACAGCACGTCGGCCGGCGTGTCGCTCTTGAAGTAGAAGTAGCGGCTGAAGGGCAGGGCGAGGCGCTCGTGCAGCCGCTTCTGGTAGAAGAAATAGGCGTCTTCGAAGGCCGTGTTGGGTCGCGTGAGGAGCGGTGGCCGGCTGAGCAGGATGCCGGCTTTGGTGGTGTATTGGGTGGCGGAGGAGGAGGTGACGGGGGGGATGGAGAGGTGGTGGAGCTGGGAGTTTGGTTCTGGGGTGAGGGTTTTGAGGCTCGTGGCTGCTGTTGCGTAGGTTCGTGGTGATATTGCGGTTGATGTTGATGTGAAGGGGGTGCAGAGGCGTGGGCGTGATGATCCTATGGCCAGTATCAGTCAATTGTCTTCCTGAAGGTGTAGTAGGATGATGGACTTACGTATAACTGCAATGGCAGCTCTGCTACCTCTACTACTTGCCGTCATTTTGCTGTCTCTCACTTCAAGATACAATAATATTCCCCTTCTCTTCTCGTCTTTGCACATCCAGCCAAGCCAAGCTCCAGAAAAATAATTATCGCTGACTAAGGTAGCCCACACCCACACTAGCGCATCTTCTCCCATAAAACGAAAATTCGATTCTTTTCCTTCCTTCCTCATCCAAGACACCCATTCCTTATCATCAAGACCCGTTTCCACCCAGAACGTCCTGATCATTTACGGGTGCCTAGAGTAAACATACAGGCTTTTTTCGCTAGCGGTACCTACGACTCTACGGGAACAGCTAGATAGCTTCTGGTGACATTCCATATCATGATTTCAGATTATTATATCATATTGCGCATGCAAGCTTGGCATGCATGTTCATCAGTTGAGGTAGGTAGTAGGTAGTAGATAGAAGAGAGACGGGAGATGGGGAGTCCAAGAATATCCAGAAAGGAGTGAGCTTGGAAAGAGGGAGTGCTTGCGATTGTGGTAGAGTCCCTTCCGTGCGCATGTTCTATGCGTATTCTACAAGCAAGCAGCATGGCCTTCCTGCACGACAAGCTCTAGTTGTATTCCTGCGGCTCTGCTTTCTTGTGCTGGGCAGCTGGTTACCCCAGTCGTCTTTCTCGAGTTTATATTCACTGCACGCAGAACTTTTCTTACACCAAGAATCTTTTCCTGTTCAGGTCTTGAAATGAGCTCCACAAGTCAGTAACTTGACTTGGATGCGCAACATTCACGTTGACCTTTCAGCTCAAGGTCACTCATATGTCTAATACGTGATGCAATCAATCCTTTCAATTCTCCAGATTACTCTACATGCAGCCAAATCATCAAACGCTGCATACAAACTCATCGCTCGCTCAAACCAAACTCCAAATGCTCAATCAAATCAATATCAAGTCTCCGGACTGATATTCCCAGTCACCAATACCGGGTATCTCTTAACCAGCGCCATTCCCAAAGTACGCCATATCAACACATTAATCATGCAGCCAAAGCATCCACTGCTGTCGCTACTTCAGAGGTAGCAATTTTCTCCCACCGCTCCTTCTCCTCTGCCACGTCGCGGTCTGCTACGATCTCGTATAATTTTCGCGATACTTCGCGGTTGATGTCGGCGTATTGTTCTTTGGTTATTCGTTGCGATTTCCAATGCGGTGCCAGGACCGATTTGACAATCTTGTTTATCCCTTCCTTGGCTTCTGCTGACATTGAGGCACGAACGGGTGATGTGTCTGGTGAGCGGGCTAGGGCAAGTGGTCGTGGTTTTTGTCGCCTTGGTCTTGGTTGTCTTATTTCGGTTGTAGGGCTTGATGAGGCTTCTCCGGGCGATCGATTCGGGGAGTAGTCTGCTGGTGGGTATATCGGTTCTACTCTCGAGGTCATTGGACGAGGCGAACCCTTGCGTTGCACGATATGTGGTGGTGGTGTAATGGATAACCCTCGGGGGGTGTGAGATGAAGACGATGATGGTGACGCAGCCGGTGACGAATATTCGACCGAAGGGCTGGTAACACGGTTTGGCCCCGAAGTTGTTGTTGCACTGAAACCGGAGCGCGAGGTATCGTCATCAGATGCCGGGTTCATGTCCACTTCCTTCAGCAGAGATTGAAGAAAAGACGGTCCAGGTTGGGCAGGGGGAGAGATTGGGCGAAGATTGCCATTTGTTTGAGGGGTTGGTTGATCCACCGAGGATGATGCCTCCGCCGGCTCCAATACTCTTCGTGTGCGAGGTCGTTTTAATTTTCGTTCCGGTTCGGCAGGTAGCTCAGGACCTGCTCTGGGGGATGCTGTTGCTGACCTCGATTTTCGTTTTCGGTTGTTTGGACTAGTAGTATCTATCTCCTTGGCCCTCTCAAATGCGCCCCAAGCCCGGGATTGTTCGACCGTCTCAGCTGGTGTTGGAGGTGTTCGATTTCGTACGCGTTGAGGAGGTCGGTAACTTGGAGGGGCTAGATGCCGGAAAACATCTCGAGCACCTTGCCTGGTAGCAATGTTCAGGCGCCGTTGGAACTGTCGCATCTGGGATTGCTCGACCGAATTGCGATGGAGCATCGTCCTGTATCCGTTCATAGACTCTTGTTCATCCTCGTCTGAGAAGTCCAGATCCAAGCCAACCTGGCTATGAACTCTGGTCCCAATCACACTCCAGGTCCCAAACCAGTGATCTGTCCTGGCTTGACGACGGTTCCGACGGGCAGCTGCTTGAGTCCTAGGACCGAAGCGCCCAGTTGAGGGTGCTCTCTCTGGTTGTGCCTCCCTAAGTTCAGCGGCTCTTGCTGGTGCTCCGTCATCCTCGCATTCCATGCAAAACCAGCTTCCATTTGGAACTTGGTCGCCGAGACCAATACAGTGTGTGTGGTACGGGGCATTGCATGCATCGCAGAGGAGGAGGACCTCTTCTTGGTCTGCCTGATCGCAGACTGGGCATGGGCGAGACTCTTCCTCCTCCTCTTCGACTTCGTCCACGATCCAGTTAGGGTCGAAGGTAGTCGAGGCTTCTTGTTTCTTATCTTCGACATGATATTCTGATAAAGCGGTACCTGGCGAAAATGGATCAGCATTTATTTTGGACGGGTCAGTCTTGGTGGTGCAGGAGAGAAGTGGATTTATCCTCCATATTTGGAAGGTGACAACCCATGGAATGCCCACCTCCAGCAAGAGGCCAAATCCAAAGAGAACAACTCTCACGATGCGATCTGCAGAAATCGAACGAAATGCAAAACGGGGGGACTTACCTCCAACTTTATCTAATACCTCGACCAAATTAAACGTCTGGCGGCAGATAGGACAACTATTCGCTTTCTGAGACCATTCCCGTAAACACTCATCATGCAAAACATGGCCGCAGGGTTTAATCAGAGCGACAGGTTGGTTGTTGTCGAGTTTCCCGGGATGCGTTGTCGCGGGCAGGTCTGCGGACGGTCCCGCTATTTCGAGGTTGTGGACAATGGCGTCAGGAACGACATCCAGATCGTCCAAACAAACAATGCACTGATCAGCCATGTGTGGAAATAAAATTGCAAGATTGTTGTAAGGAGGAAGTCATGAACGTGATTTTGGCTGTGTGTGTTTCGTGCGTGTATTCTGATCTGTGGTGTTGTTGTGTGGAGCGGAGAATGAATTGGATGTGGATGTGGCGGTTGTGGTGAATACAGTTTTGGTGGTGAGTGTGAAATCGATGTGCAGATAGGAAAGAGAACAGGGAGAGCCAGCCTTGAAGCTTTTGGTTGCACTTGCAGCTCGCTAGCGCGTCGGAAACAAACGAGCCAATGGGGTTGCAAGGAACTGCAATAAAATGCCCCGCTCGAGAAGGCGGTCAGTGCGAAGTGCCAGTCCAGTGCCAGTCCAGTGCCAGACCAGAGTGCACCAGGTGCAGTGTACCAAACAAAGCCTGAAGTCAACTTGTGGGGTGAGAGACGTGGAAAAAAAGCCAGATCCTCTTTTTTCGATGACTTGCACAAGATCAGGCCTTTTGCGAGTATCGTGGATTATTCGTTGTTCTGTAGTGGAAAAATCCTAGGTAGGCTTAACTTGGTGGTCCTCGTTCTTAGCATTAAATTCCTGTGAAACAGTCCGGGCGATAGTTCAAGGGAAAAAGTGCCGGTGAATGGAAAGGCAGCTTCCTGGTTGGGCTCAGTTGCTCATCTGAGCTGACCGCGTGCTCGTGTAACTTGGAGCGAAGCCGCAGACACGTACAGTAACAAGGGACGACGAGTAGATCTTCACAATCGTGAGACATGGGACATCCAGGCGTTTATATCAATCTTCAAACCACAGTTATGTGACTCGTGTCACCAGTCACACATCGTATCGTGGATGAGCTGGCTTGGGGAAATAGGGATCCTCAAGGTTACTAGTGAATTGATGTGAGTCACACGAGGGAAGTGGAAATTGGATACTTAGCAGCAGCAGGCCAAAAACTCGTGAGTAAGGCAGGTAGGTACCTAGGTATGTTGACGAAACAAGGCAACCGGGAGGCAGCGAGTACCTAAGCCCCATTTTTGAATAAGCCTACCTACCTAACAAAACGGGAAAGATGACTGAAATCGGACATCAATCATTTCCAACGAATACCATTCAGCCTCACTTTTATGCTGGCGCATCCGCTCCAGGATGTTGTGCCACCAGAATCATATGCACATAGTCCTTGATGCACCGAAGAGCCACAACCTTTGCCCATGAACATTGGTAAGAACTCGATGTGATGTAGGGATGGCGATGGGAAGCGGAAACAACTCGGTTGCCTCGATGAAATAGCCCGCTGTTGCCTATAAGTTTTAATTAGGAAGCCTCAACTCAACAACTATTCATCAACAACATTCTCTTCACATTTCACAAACGATCGATCTCCAGATTCCGGACGACCGAAGAGTAGACATGATGTAGTAACGGGATATTGGTCTTGCAAAGCCTTTTATTGTGTCATCATCGAAAAACGATGTCGAAGCCCGTATCGTCTTTGCGAATCGAATCCCATGCACTCCAACCAATGTAACGCAACAACCCAATGCAGAAAATCCATCTAAACCTCCGCAATTTCCCTCAATCGTCTAAGCGTTGATCGCATGGCGGCGGCGGCGGGTGTTCTGTTGCGTGAAGGTCAGTTGTGCTCGAGATTTACAGGTCTGCATTCAAGTGGTATTCAAGCGCGTAGATGTACGTACGACACGGTGTATGCTCCTCCAGCGACAGTCTTCTTGCACGACTTGCAGTCCCAGATTCCGACCGAGTGTCTCTTAACCGTGGTCTTTCCGCAGAAAGTGCAGACATATTTGGCATGTTGGGTGATTTCCATCTTCTTGACCTGTTTACGGAGGGAAGCACCGTATCTGTAATTCAAAAAACCGCGTCAGCATTCTGTCCTCATCCCCAGCTTCAAGTCTCCATCTTGTGCTTTCGACCGATGTTGAAGAATTTCGAAATTGTACAAGACGTGAGTGGGGTATTGTTTTCGCTGCGCATCGCAGGAATTGCAGGCGCAGAATAGGATTGTCCACATACCTTGTACCGTACTTGCCGGTAACTCCGACCTTCTTGGTTCTCTTCGTCATCTTGGCTGAGGTTGCTGTGATGAAGGGTTTCTGAAGATGGAGGATTCAGCGATGAGGTTGATTTTCAAGAGTATTTTGCGTGGTCGTCGCTTAGTTTGTGGGCGCGCTAAGTGCTCTTTCCCGATCGGATCCATCAGACACGTGATTCTTGATTATGTACTTCATTTCTCCTTTTTGGCTCTAACCGCTTTGGGCCGAGGAACTTTGTTTGATATCCTGATCCTGGGTGTTTTATATAATGAGATCATGATGCTTAGTTAAAGTTATTATAATTATAATTATCAGTGGTTCAAGTTCTTGTTCCCTCATTCTCTTCCATCACCCATCCTCACTAGAAACGACACGACTTAAATTCGTTCCCAATCATGTCAACACGAGCATATGACCTAGTTGTCTTTGGTGCCACAGGATACACGGGAAAGCTGACGGCTGAATACATTGCTACCAAGCTGCCTACTGATCTGAAATGGGCGCTCGCAGGACGTTCTAGGAGCAAGTTGGAAGCTGTTGCAGCCGAGTGCAAAGCACTGAACGCTGATAGGATCCAGCCAGGTAAGCAAGCACCTTCCTCATGACCCCTGCATTGTATATCTTGATCACGTGTTATCTGTAAACAATCGTGTAATTTGGGGGATCTTTTGGACTGACAAAATATAGCCATCGAGATTGCCACTCTGAATGATGAAGAGTTGAGTTCCCTAGCAAAAAAGACTACCGTTCTCATTGCCACCGTCGGCCCATACGCACTCTACGGAGAACATGCCGTCAAAGCCTGTGCTGAAAATGGCACTCATTACTTCGATGTCACTGGAGAGGTTGCTTGGGTTGCGAACATGATCAAGAAATATGAGAAAACCGCACAATCTACTGGCGCTATTATCATCCCACAGATCGGAATTGAGTCTGCACCAGCGGATCTAGTAACTTGGACCTTGGCAAGCATGATCCGCGAGAAGTTCTCGGTGCCAACGGCAGAAGTCATTGTTTCCGTCCATGAAATCAGGTATATTCAGGATGTTTCATTCAGACCTAGTGCTAAAATGCTACAGGGGCAAACCATCAGGCGGGACTCTATCTACAGTCTTCGGCCTCCTAGACGCCTACAGCCTCAAGGAAATAGCAGCAACCAGCGCACCCTATGCACTCTCCCCCATCTCTGGTCCCAAAACCAAATCTCCAACATCCTGGGTAACCAAACTCCTAGGCGTCAGAGAAGTCTTCGACCTGGGCATCCTCACCAGCTATCTTGGCGCAGCAGCTGACCGGCCCCTTGTCCACCGAACCTGGGGTCTCCTCGGCGGCCCTTCATTCTACGGCCCCAACTTCTGCTTCAGCGAGTACATGAAAGCGCAAAACTATCTCCTCGCCATATTCATACATTTCGGTCTCGCCGTCGCTTCTTGCTTCGTTGTGATTCCTTGGGTCAGGACGTTGGCTAAGAAGTATGTCACGCAGCCTGGTGATGGACCGACAAAGGAGCAGTCGAGGAACGATCGGGTGGAGTACAGGGGGATTGGGAATCCTGATGTGCAGACACCGAAGCCTGCGAGGGCGTATTGTAGGGCACATTATGAGGGGTCTTTGTATGCGTGTAAGTCATTGTTTGTTGGTTAAGTCATAAAAGGAGCTAATGTGAAACAGTAACTGGATTACTGTTGGCCGAATCTGCAATTTCGATTCTGAAGGACGAGCATACCTTGACCGGAGGTATTTATACGCCGGCTTGTCTAGGACAGAAGTTCATTGATCGGCTTGATGCTGGCGGGTTTAAGTTTGAGAAGAAGATCTTTGAGAACTGAGCTCGATGATCGGAAAGATCCTGGAGCGGCATATTCATGACTTTGTAAATGTAACTTTACGTAAGTAGTACCTTTCACATAGCCCAATGACACGTATCTGGCTTATGGAGTTCGGAACTCGCACACGAATGGGAATGGGTCTTGGTCTTCGCCAACTTCCACAGACAGGTCGTTCTTTCCAGAGACTTCGTAAAAGCACAGCTCCGACCACTTCTCAAGCCTCAACTTCTTCAATCAACAGGTGTCATCACATTCAGGCATTAGGTCATCAGTCCATGACAGTCGTTTGTTTTCGTGGATGATGTAGACACCTGTTCAAACCTCTATCATCAACACAGAAATGCTGGTTTCCTTTCATTGCCCCTGGTTTTTCGCGACCCCCTCTTTCTGTTTCGATAGCTTTCAGGAGATCTGCAGGTGATGAATCACCTCACAACATCACAGAAACTCTCAGTCCCTACCATCTCCATTCTTCTTAGCCCTTCCGCGACTCACCCATCTCGAGCAGCTTGCTCTGCCCTCTTATACGTCCAAACAGCCACACATCTCCTCCGCCAACACCAATAAACGTCAAAACCATCTGCAATATCACCAACCTCCCCAATCAACAGAGATTCTCTCTCCGGCACAAACGAAAATTCCCAGCGGTGAGTGAGTAGAGGCTCACAGAGAGGTTTGCGGCTAATATATCGCAGTAACTTGCGATGCACGGCTTCAGTATTTTCGATAATGCCGATAAGGTGATCACACTTGGAAGCAGGAAAAGAGAGCCCTTGGCTTGGCCGAGCTCCTGCGAGTGTTGTACGAGTCTTGCTCTACTTACGATGCCGCATTGACACTGCTTATTCACAGAGGTCCCTGCTGACTTACTCCGTAGTTCAGCTGTACGATAGTAAGCACTCTGTTTGAGAAGTGCGGATAGGTAGGATGATCCCTTACAGATCTGAGTTCGCAGATCTAACTCGGTTATTACTGGTGATATCGAACAGCAGCGAATGTGCTATCTCGATAGTTTGCTACATACTAGACTCAGTCATTAAGTTGGCGGCATACAAGCAAAACGAATGGGGGGTCGCCTGGGAAATCTGGAAATTGGGAATTTTAGTAATCCGTTTGTCTTGTTGTCAGCGCTCGTGCTCGTTCCTTTTGACAAGTCACAAGTCAGAAAGTACGGACACTTACATGGGTCTCGACAGTGAGTAAGATTTTAGACCACAGCTCACAAGTCGAGACTCTGAGCTGAAGCTATACCAAATTTTGAATCTGCCACTGGGCTTGAAACGTTAAAAACCAGGGCTGATCTTTCTGTCCAGGACGGACCACGTGACACCAACACTCTCGAATCATGGATATCGGGAACTTCACTTCCGGATCAAATACGCCTGCTATTTACGCATCAACAGACCATGTTGTTTCAAGAAAACATACAAGCATGCCCCCTTACTTGGGGGTTCTGAATGTTTTGAAACATTATAAACATTTCCAAAATCATTGGTCGAGAATAGCCCAAGCCATCGGCTCACCAACTACCCGCCTAAGCGCGCGTGTTATTTTGAGACGCCATCTATTTTGGGCCACCTTTGCGAGCTCAGCCTCGCTTGTTTCGGGAATCCCCTCCCCCCTCTCAAAATAAATAAGCTTTGCTTAGCTGACAACCGTGCGGTGCCCTCAAGGCTTAGGTACTGTGACTTGCCGCTAGTTTGCTTACTTTTGGCCTATCCTAGAGACTAAGATACCCGTGTCAGGGCTGTATTGGGGACGGCAAGGCTAATAAGAAGCACCACACTGAATTGGTAAGGTACCTAAGTACCGTAAGCTGACAGCCGAGGACAACCCCAGCTGTCCAGTGTAACTACACATGGCAAGCATACCTACTATACTCCGTAGATGCATTTCCGGATAGAGTACACGCTTAGCGGCCGACCCGTGTGGCTTTGGCAGGAGAGCATCTATTCCGGCTGTACACTAACCATGTGGTGGCCTTTCCCATCAACAGCGAAGCAATCTTGTTGGACTTTAATAATCTCACCATAAGCATATAAGGCAAGTCAAGTGCTCTTCCCTTTTATTCTTTCTTCATTCCTCATCATCATTCCAGCACAGTTCAATAAACTCTCACTACATTTCCTTGTTAGCATCTCTTTTTAAGTCTTGATAGATTTCGTTCAGTCTACTCCAAAATAAGCAAACATGCAATACACCTCCTCCCTCGTTTTGGCTTTCGCCGCCGCAGCCTCTGCTGCTACCATCAAGGTCTCCGTGGGACAGAATGGTCTTACCTACACGCCAAATGATATCACTGCCAATGTGGGTGATTCTGTCGAGTTCGACTTCTTCCCAAAGAACCGTACGTTCCTCACATCTGACTCCAGACTTGACTTGCAATGCTAACAGACATGTAGACACCGTCACCCAGTCTTCATTCGCTGATCCTTGCCACCCTCTCGCTGGCGGCTTCTTCTCCGGCTTCGTTCCAACCATAGCCACAACGCTCGGAAGCACCTTCACAATCACCGTCAAGGACACAAAGCCAGTGTGGATCTACTGCTCTCAGACTGAAGGCAGCCATTGCCAAGCGGGAATGGTTGCTGCCATCAACGCGCCCAAGACTGGAAACACGCTCGCAGCTTTCACCCTTCTTGCTAAGAACGCGACGACTTCCACCTTCCCTCCTCCAGGAACCCCTATTGGAGGTACCTTGGTCAAGTCCTCTGGCAACACCACCTCCAGCTCCACCGGTACAGCATCAAGCACTGGCTCTGCTACTTCGGCTACTGGATCCTCTCAATTCACAGGCGCTGCCACTGGTCTCTCTGCCAACATGGTTGGCATGGGCGCTCTTGCCCTTGGCGCTCTCGCTATGGTCTAGATCTAGACATGACAAAGTGGTGATAATGGGAACAGTTGGCAGGTTTTCGGATGAGTAGACGACGGGATGAGCGGTTTTGTCTTTACCAATACAAATGTAATATTGTACCAATTCGCAGAGATAACTATTGGTATCTTTCACTTCACCCGTACCCCTCTTGTGACCTTTTTCTCTTTCTTTTGCTTTCTCCCTCTGGTGCCCTTTGGCAATTGCTGATTAATGGGAATTTCCCGGAACGATCTCAGCTTTCCGCTTTGTCGGCCACGGTAAGCTTGGCTGCTTACCTATGTTTCACTTTTGTACAAGCGCTGTCATATCATGGTCCAGATCTTATAGTTCATCCTTCAATCGCCCCGTCCTATCGCGTCCCTCCACTTCCGCGATTTTTCCCATGTCGACCAACCCCCTCTTCACTATGCTCGTCAGGATCTCATAGGCAACCTGAGCCCCCGCAAGAGCGGTCTGCTCTCCAACACCATCATAAGCAGGAGAAACCTCCACAATATCCGCACCAACGATATTCAGCCCCTCAATACCCCTCAAGATCCGAATCAGCTCCCTGCTCGTCCACCCACCCGCCTCCGGCGTCCCAGTCCCCGGCGCCAACCCAGGGTCCAAAACATCGATATCGACACTCAAGTAGACGGGCGTCTCGCTCCCCATCCTCTTCATGATCTTCTCGATAACCCCCCTCGGCCCAAAATCATCGATATCGTCAGCCGCGATCCGCAGAAAGCCCTGCGTATCGTCATCATCGTAGTCACCCCAATCCGGGCCGCTCAGACGCGTTCGCAGACCCGCGTGCACGGATGAGCCGTTGAGAATCAGGCCTTCGTTCGACGCGATCCAGAACATGCTCCCGTGGTTGAACTCGGCCTGCTGGCTCGGCCACGGCGTCGGGTACTTGGCCGGGTGCCACGTATCGAGGTGAGCGTCGAAATGAAGCACCGCGATAGGGCCCCCGTACACCTTGTTCAACCCCCGTAGGGCCGGCAGGGCAAGCGAGTGGTCCCCGCCCAGCGAAATGATCTTGGGTTTCTTGAGGGGAGACGAAAGGGGGGCGCGATGCCCCAGTTCCAGGTACGCGGCCGTCATCTGCGTCAGCGCGACGGCGTTGTCGAAGGGCGAGGTCGGGATGTCGCCGCAGTCGATGATCTTGGCCCATGAGAGGAAGGGGTTGATTCCTGCGCGCGCGTTGAAGCCGCGGAAGGAGTTCTGGCGGGCGGATGCGGCGCGGATGGCTCGCGGGCCGAATCGTGCGCCGGGTCTGTAGGAGACTGCTGTGTCGAAGGGCACGCCGAGGATAGCGATGTCGAAAAGGCTTTCTGGCTTGGCGAGGCATTTTATATGCTCGAGGTGGGCGAAGGAGTTTACTCCTGAGTATCCCCACTGTAGTATTTGTTAGCTTTGGGCTCATTCTTGATCCCTCCTCTTCGGTCTTGAAAATATAAATACGGTGTAGGTAGTATGTAAAAGGAACATGCAGTGAAGGGAGGGGGTATATATATGCCAAGTTTCGAGGCGTTAATCCGTACGCGTCCATATGAGAGCAAATGCACATGTTTTCACGACAAGCCTGACCACCTGCACTCAACCCTTCAAACTCAGACCCGCCGCCCCAATACACGCGCAAAGAAACCCCTCAAACCAACCTCAAAACCCCACTTCCTCTCCAACTCCTCCGCAGAATCCTGCACAAACTCCTGCTCATGAAGCGGTACCTGCGCCTCATCTCCACGCTGATGCGCTACAACCCCGCAAACGGCCCAGCCCAAGCCCAAGCCCAATGCCGCCTTCAAACCATGGCTGTGAAGCTTAAGTAATCTCATCGTTCGGTATGAGATACTGTGGGAATGATTGACGAGCTGTGATCTAGCCTAGAGAGAAGGAGGATTTAGGTGAGCCCAGAGGGCTTTTGTATAGTTTTGTGGTTGGGTGTTATGTTATACTGCTGCATTACGTTATCGCGTCCCACCTTATCGAGTGGCTCTCCCACCTTTGGCTATTTTCTGTCTGTCGCATTTCGTGACGCGAATGGCAGGTGCTGCCGATGGGTTCTGGTTCGCTTGCAGGTAGGTTACGTTTTTTTTTGAGGTTGTTGATCTTTTCGATGTACCAGGCTGGTATCTGGAAGTTTCGTGCTCCTGTCCTGGCTGGCCAGCCCCTTAATGGTACCGAGGCACGTGGTTAGGGTCTGGTTATTGTGTCTATATTTTAAAGACTGACTTCGAGACTACGGGGTTGTTTATAGTTAAGGGGAATAAGTGCAAGTGTGTAGAGGTATCTTAGAGAAGTAACATGAATAATTGTTCTCATTTCTTCTTCGATTCTGTGGCACGTGACTTGGGGGTTTTCACCACCTGTGAAGCGGAGCGTACCATAACTCTTCATAAGCTTGTTGTCATATCTAGCATCATTGTCGTTAATACCAGCAGATAATGCTGTTGATGTTGAAAGATAGAGTGATGGTGAGGTCGCCTGCTGCCTGAAGCAACCTCGTAAACCACCAAGAACACTGGTTATCTGATTTCCTGCCACCGACCAATGGTATGATTGCTTTCTTCGGGGGACGCGAAATGTGAAGAACCAACTTCTCATGCATAATTTCGTAGGGAAAAAGCAACTATAAAGCCCAGCCCTGAAATGCCACTCAGAGACCAGAAAGGCAATCCAATATACCCTATCCGAAGTCCTAATTGAAACAACGGACCTGAAATTGCTGGTCCGAGAGTTCGCGCAAGACAACCCAATGAGGCGCACGCCCCATTGATTTTGGCCAAGTGCACAGGAGAAGGTGCAGTGTTCGTAACTCTATAGAACTATGTCAGCCGATTTCACGGTTTAGTCAAGAACATTACTTACAGAATAGCAGAGGTTGTAGTGGCCAAGCCATTTGCCAGAGCATAAGCCCACAGCGTGATTAGAATAGCCGGTAAACCTGCCCATCTGGGTAGTCCAGCAGCAAAGGGCATGCAGAAAAAGAAGAAAGCGAGCAAGACGAGTGCCACTCTATAGCCTTGAAGCGGCCCCAACTTGGTAATGATTGCTGGTATCGCAAGCATTTGGCTGATGATTGTTGCGATTGCTTGTGAAAGAAGGACGTGGCTAGTGCTCGTGGTATCAAGTCCAAAGCCGCCCTTGATGCGCCAGATACTATTTCTTGCACTAAGTACCACTTTCGAGGGCTCGCTGGGCTCTTGAGGTGTGGCCAAGAAGATCGGAACCATCGCCAGGGTTGCGATCTTGAGAAATCCAAGTATGGCGCTGGATAGTATTTGCAGCATTACTTGCCTTGAGAAAGCTGGTGGTGGCTGACTCACGAGTTCGAGCGCTTCTGGGTCCCTAGCTATCTCTGACGAGGTTGGTGACAGTTCAATACCAGGCTCATCTGTTTCAACAACAGAATATCTAGCCCCGTTGTCCTTCCTAGCCCGGCTTTTGGTTACAAGACTCATAACGTTTTCGATAATCGTCCCAAAATCATTCTGTCCTTGAAATTTCGGATGAACCTCCTCCAGATAGAGAAGTCCGATGATGCAGCTGCTCAACAGAAACACCACCACCACGATATTCGGCAGCAAGAACGGATATCTGTCCCAAATTGCGTGTTCGGCAAACAACCAATGATATTTTTCAACAGGCTTGGCCAGGTATCCGCCAATCACTGGCCCAATTATAGTTCTGGTCACCCATTCAGTTTTGTTTTTTGGGGTGGGGTGGGGGTGTTGGTGATGGATCTTAACGTACCCGAAGCTCCGGAGAAATGGTACAACAGAAAACCCTTTGGCTACAATACTGTATTAGACAGATAGTGTTAGCCCGTAGGACTAGACAGTAAATACCTTGTTCTTCTTTCCCAACAAGTTCTCCGACAAACGTTTGAACAACTCCGAGATTCGGGTTGAGCAACCCAGCAAAGATTCTGGCAGTTATCGCCCATGGCAGTGACTTTGAAAAGCCAAATAAAATCGCTGAGAACATAGCACCAAGGGAACCAATCAAAAGAGTTGGCTTTCTTCCGATGTTATCACTGATCTTTGCCCATTGAGGCGCCATGATAAACTCGCCGAACGTAAATACCGAGACCATGATTCCAGCATAGATAGCTGAGTTTTGATCATCCGACTCAGAGGATGAGAATGATTGCACCATAGAATAAATGTATGGGAAGATCGTGGTCCATGCAATAGCCTCAGACAAGGGAAACAATCCTAGAAATAGTTCAGTGTCCTTTCTTCGGAGACCTAGGACTCAACTTACCAAGAATGAAGAGCTGCTTCCGAGTCGCCGAGTAGGGCCGATGATGGGGCTCTCTCGCCGGCTGGTGGTTAGATGTGTCTCGAGACATTACAAGTGCTATAAGAAGTTGTCGCTATTCAATAGAGGCAATGTCACTCTGTCCAAAGCCATGTTGTATGAAAAGTGGGTTAAGAGAAGTTGGAATCACATGACTGATACCAACTATACCAAGTTGAATTCGGTTCATGTCAAGAAGGTCTTAATTGGTTATATACGGACTGTCGTGGTGATAGTTATAAATTTCGGTATAAAATTTCGGGGGTAGCTTTTCAGGATGTCATGGCTAAAAGTACGACACGTGACCACTAGCAACTTCGCGTATACCTCGTATCCAAGTCGCGTCACCTCTCCTTCGCAGATATAAAACAGCGAGAATAACGATACACCACGGTGCTTGTATAACGTCTACTGTGTGGTCCGAGAGTCTCATAAATGGCGAGTAGGAAAGCTCCAGAGTAGGTACCGTTGCATCTGAGCAGAATAAAACAAACTGACGCGATTCGAAGCTTTCCCCCAGTGCGGGCATGCATTTTTGATATGGACGGCCTGCTTATAAATACGGCATGATACAAGTGTTCCATTAGTTCCTGTCATTGTTGCTAATAAGAGTAGGAGGATATATATACTCTGTGTGCCAATCTGGTTCTGGAGAAGCACGGCAGACCGCATCTCCCATGGTCAGTCAAGGCACAGCTCATGGGCGTCCCAGGGTCTTCCACTGGGGAAGTTTTCCACAAATGGGCCCAATTACCCATCTCTCGTGAACAATTTCGCAAGGAACAAAAAGAACAGCAGCGAATACATTTTCCCGAGTGCGAACCACTTCCCGGTGCTGAAAAGCTACTTCGCGGTCTCAAAAAGGCACAAAACACCAACAAGGCGAAGATCCACATAGCTCTGGCCTCTAGTAGCGAGAAACACAACTATAACTTGAAGATACTCCGCCCGGAAATGAAAGAGCTTCTCGACCTGTTTGATGAGAATCGGCGCGTTCTAGGAGACGATCCAAGGTTGGCGAGTGGTCGGGGGAAGCCACACCCGGACATTTTCCTAATGGCACTGCAAAGCATCAACGATACCCTCGAAGATGATGAAGTCCCGATTACCCCCGCGGAATGCTTGGTCTTTGAAGACAGCGTGCCAGGCGTCGAAGCCGGCAGAAGAGCACAGATGAGAGTGGTCTGGGTACCTCACCAAGCTCTGGAGGCCGAGTACAAGGATAAAGAGAGCCTGGTGCTTGCGGGTAGGACTGGCTTGGTTCAGGTTGCTGATGATTCAAAGCTAGGGGAGATCGACGATGGTTGGGCGGTGAAATTATCGAGCTTGGAACACTTTCCGTGGAGCGATTTTGGTATTTTCACGTCAACATAATAACCAAGGACCGGGAATTTGATGGATCATCACTAATGTTTACGATAACTATAAGTTTGAATCAAAGTTTCTACTTATGGGACAATAACTTGCTATTCCGAGCAACTCTGCGCGCAAGCGAATTTGGAACTTGCTATTCCTCCATACCTATCTGTCCAGCCATCGCCATAAACAAGACACGGTTTCAGAACCCGCCCTCCAGATTGGAGAAGCAATTCTTGGTACGTATTTTCTACATTCTCCTATTTTCCCCATATGTCTTAGTACGCCTGGAATAACAAAAAAGTGTTATATAAATGAGATAAAATAATTTCAAACTCAAGTTTATTATCAATCTGAGACAGCTAATAGGCGTCCTATTCTACCTCTTATTATTCAACGTCCAAAGAAACACACCTTTGACGATTTAGTAAAGCCAATGTTCTGCGTGACTGCAGGCATCCATGCAACGCGCATAACCCCCACATCCATATGCAAGCGCCACACCCCGCACCCTCAATCCATATACGGAATTTGAACCACTCTATCATCCTTCTACTCTAGCAGCTAACAAAGTACTGTCCCACCCTAATCTCGTCCCAGAACGTCTCCCCCGTTAGTAGACTGCAGTCATGACCACAACGACGGGCTTTGCGACCACCGGCCACCTTCGGGTACTACGGGACCCAATTGATACTGCTGAGGATGGCGTCGAGTAAGAGAAACCCATCGCCAGGCTCAGTTCAAGTACTTCTACTCACTCTCAAATCTAGCATTATTCTCGTTCCTGGCATTGGAACTATCTGGCCAGAGGATTGGCCGTTTACTGACCCAGAATGGCTCGCCACTTTGCCTGGCTCCGGTGCTGGGGCACGTATCCTCGCGTACAAATATGCTTCGCCATTTGCGGGCACCAAGCCATCATGGGAGTCGATTTTGATGCTGGGTTACGACTTCTTACAACATCTAAGCGATACGCGATTACAACCAGATTCGGATCTGGTAAGTGAAGTGGTCTTGATTCATTCCCTTCGGGCTGTCGGCATGCTTGCTGATTTACATTCCCTAGACCACCAACAAGCCAATTGTGATAGTCTGCCATAGCTTAGGTGGCATCATAGTCAAACAAGCATTGTGTGTCGCTAACAAACAGTTTCCTCGGTATGGACCAATTGTTAACGCTATAGCTGGGGTCATCTTTCTAAGCACTCCACATCGATATGGCGACAAGACTACGAGCTTGATACGCTTTCGCGACGTCTTGGAAGCAATGACGGGTAGGAACCTGAAGATTCCAAATGCCAACATCGAGCAAGAAGGCGCCATTCTGCTCGGCCTTGCAGATAGATTCGAAGGAATTTCGTTCCGTACTCCCATGCTATCCGTCTATGAACTGAGAGAATCAAGAAACAGCTCAACACCATTGCGCCCAAAATACCAACAAGTCAGTCTCGTGGTCTTGGTCAAGCTCCGAAAGCTAACTCGGATTCTAGTTGGTCAACCGTGAAGCTTGTTCAACCCATGCCCCGATGGAAACAGTTGTTGGCCTTAATCTCAACCATCACGATACATGTCTGTTCACTAAGAGCGTTGGTGGCGAAGGCTTACCCGAGTTCAATAAGTTTATTAACGAGACTCTGCACGACGCCGTACATCTTATTGCACTTCGACTCGAGGACCGTGGGTTATGAAAGTATCGGAAATCTGCAAAACGGTGCTAATAGTCCCAGAGGAGTATCAATACGCAACAATGAGCGCTTACTCACCCACGATGAGTGAACTACCACTCAAAGGTGAGCTTGAGATCTATTTTTCACTAAATCACCATACTGAGATTGATCAGTTGAGCAATTGGAACTTACTGAATGGCAATCGAACCAAGTAACAGAATGGCCTTCGAACAGAGCAACAGAAGGAACATCTCATTCGGGGTTTGAGTTGGTATATCCTACAGCACCAAATACCGAGGTTCGAAAACCCCTTCAATTACCATGCTTCCTCCTCAACACGCATTCGGCAAATGAGGATTTCTGCGGTCGCGAAGATATCTTGGAGCGTCTTGCGGCCGAGCTCTTGCCTTCGAAGAACACAGTGACAGTTTCTGGCAACGCTCTACGACAATTTGCACTTTGCGGATTTGGGGGGATTGGAAAGACGGAAATAGCTCGCGAATTTTCCCGACGTCACAAAGCTTCCTTTGATGCAGTATTCTGGGTCGTGGCGGATGAGATTGCGAAACTTGATCACCATTACCAGCAAATTTCGTTGGCACTAGGACTCGAAGATTCATCCGAGTGCAAGAGTCAGGTTGTCAGCAGGGAAATAGTGAAAGGATGGCTCTCCAATCCTCGAAAAGATCTATCGGGATCGGACGACTTTGTTCAACCCGGTCAAGCTAGCTCAGAAGCGACCTGGCTGCTTGTATTCGACAACGCAGATGACCTAATGATTCTGGCGGACTACTGGCCCCAAGGCAGTGGATCAATTCTTGTCACCAGCCGTGATCCATTGGCTAAAATGATGTTTACGAGAAGACCTTCAGGTTTGGATCTCGGCCCCCTTACAAAACAAGACAGCTTAGCCCTACTCAACCATCTCACTACCAATATCAATGAGCCGGAAGACGATACAGCGCGACAGATCTCCGATGCACTCGGTGGCGTTCCTTTAGCCATCTCTCAAATGGCAGGTATCATCCATCGACAGGATCTCACCTTCTCAGAGTCTTCGAGCTGTATACGGATTATGAAGAACATGCCAGTCTTTATGAAACAAAGTTTGACACCAATTTGGTCACATATCGTCACTCTCTCTCCACTGTTTGGGCATTTGAGAAGCTGAAGCCGCAAGCTCGACAGCTGTTGGAGCTGATTTCATTTCTTGATCCAGATGTCATTAGAGAAGACTTGCTGGTGGAGGCATCGGTGGAAATGCTTTCCGAGGGCGCACAATTCAAGAAGAGTAACTATATTGAGGCTCGAGCTGATCTCTTGCAGTCATCTCTGGTCCACAGAGATAAGCAAAATCAACAGATATCGGTCCATCGCATGGTACAAGATGCAATATTGGCAACAATGGATATTACCAAGAAACGGTTCATGTTTGACCAAGTCGTACGAATCCTTTGGGCGGACTGGCCATCGGCTATGCCCAAGCCATCAAAGGAGCCAGAGCTACCCCAGCCCAAATCAACTGGCGGAAGGTTACATGTTGGAAGGTGGCCTGTTTGTGCGGCGATTTACCCCCACGTTCTAAGGATACATCAGCTCTGGTCAACCATTTCAGACCCCTCTGAGGCCACCAAGTTGCACTTTGCGAAATTACTGAATGAGGCTGCATGGTGCGTATACAATATCCTGGTCATTTTCTTCCTAGCCTAACATTACCAGGTATCAAAAAGAGCGTGGACGAACAAAGGAATTTGATGGCTTCTTCGAAACTGCTCGCAGTATCTGCGAGTCCTCCACACACGCAGATCGGGATTCCCTGCTTGCAGACATCTACTTCTGCTTAGGAGCTATCGCCATGGATGCGAGCGATTTCGATACAAGCCGTATCTACAAGGAGCGATCTCTCGATTTAGTTTCCAAAATCTGCAAAGAGCTGGGAAGTGCTGACGAGAGGCTAGACCTCGCCTACGCAGAACGAGGTATCTCACGAATTCAGGATAGACGGTACGAGGAAGGCGAAGCCGATCTCAAGGAGGCGCTGCGGATGCGCAAAGCTCTCGGCAACTACGTTCCCCGGTCGCGCGAGGCCAATCTGAGCTGGGCACTCCTTGCGCAGGGCAAACTTGAAGAGTGTAACACGCTTCTCCTGGACAGTTTGGCAGGAAGAGAGAAGGCTTTGGGCAAAGATGATAGGGAATCTGTCCGGACTGGACTGATTCTTTATGCACTTGGCAACCTCCGTGCTGCGCAAAACCAATGGGATGAAAGTTTTGAATACCACCAGAGAGCGTGGCACCACATGCGCGCGACGGTAGGCGAGAGAGATTTCTGCACTGCAAATGCCGCCCACAAGATTGCCGAACACCTTATCCGATCAGGCCGGAGGAACGAGGCAATGTAAGTGTCACCTTCCTTCAGCTAGGCAGCTACATTTTTCTGACTTTCCTCAGTGCTATGATCAATGGGGCGCTGGATATCTGGTCTGTTAGTCCGAGTGAACACAAGAACGAGATTGCTCGCACTACTTTCCTCAAAGGCAAATTGTTTGAGGAGATGGGAAAGTTGCAAAAAGCATCTATTGCTTTTAGAGTTGCCTGTCGCTTGAGGAAGGAAATTACCAAGGAGGATCGAGATGTGAAAAGCCTGACGACGAAAGACTTTGATGAGACTGTTGCTTTTTGGGCTCGTTAATGAGCCCCCCTCTTCTTTTTGCATGCTAATAGTATCAATAGTACGCGAGATAATATCATCACCAGTGGATTTCCTATTCTTCCTTCGATCCTATTTAAGAGCCAGTTGGTATCTATGACTACGGATGCAATCTCGTAGGACGAGGACAATGACCATCCCAAAACATAGCGCTGCAACGTCCTAGTTGCTGCTGAGAATCTAGAAAAAGGACCATATTTTGGCAACCCAACGCAGCAATTCGAGAGACCCAGAAAGCTCAACATGGTATACTATTAACGGTTCGATTGAAACAACGCGATCACACAATATGACTCGGGTCTTTCTCGCCCCTTTCAACCGTTGCGTCTCGCCTAACACCGCGGCATCTTTTCCAGAACCTCACCCAGCACCGCCTCAGAACCTGAAAGTCCCAAAGATAAACAATGTAGGCAAATAGAGTGATGGGGACACATAAGACAAAAAACCACCAAAATCTCACCGTGCTCTGTCCAAGGATATCAAGGTTCATACCAAACAGGCTTGAGCTAAAGCTAAGAGGAATGAAGAGCGTCGCAAGCAGAGTCAACTTTTTGAGTCGTTCAGACTGCTCGATAGCTTTGCGAGATTCTTCGATCGTGACTTTGTTCATTGCCAGAGTTATGCCCTGAGTGCACATTTTTGACAAGTCGATGCAACGAACATAAAGCTCTTCATAGTCCTCCAAGAGGCCTTTTGCTGTAAAAGCACCATCGAAACTACTAGACGTAGCATTTCTGCCCGTCTCGGTCGATGAGTTCCGCCAGCTTATGCCCGTGCCGAGACCTGGCGGCACAGCACTTTTCGGCATCGGGCTTTCTGCTCTGACTCCCTGGCTACTTCGCTCGGCCAATTTGCAGAGTGCACGAGTACTTTCTTTCAGCTGCTGGGCATGTCGGTTGAGAGTGTTGGAGAAGTATTGAAAAGTTCCCAACGCGTCAGCTGGAACTCCTTCGGCTATGGCGTTTGTTTGAGTTTGGATTCTGGACGCCATAAGATTCAAGAACTGAACCTCGGAGAAAGCCGCGTGCGCGAACAACGGGATGCACATGGAAAGCGGATCTTGAGGCGCGCGATGAGCAAGATCGACGAGTGCGATCAATGAATCGTACTGCAAGGGAAGGATGGCCGTGCTCTGCGGAACTTCTGCCGAAGCATTCGCATCTGGATCTAGACGATTGGTGGTGGTTCTAAATGCCATCTTGTGATGGTGTTGGATGATAGGTAATGGTGTAGCATTGGATTCGATATGACTTGTCCATGGTCCTGGAGGGGATTTTTCCAAAGGTCTACCTTGGTCCATCCAGGCAATGACTGAATGCACTTATCAGCAAGAAACATTATTTTTCTGATGGGATATAAAATTTTCTCTCACCAGCCCAGCCTTTATCTGTTTTCGTGATACAGATTGATATCCACTGCTCGATCACAGAGAAGCACGAGCATACAGTGGAGTACTCGCGCACCAGGGAGTCTCCGCAGCAGACTCTAGTAGACCCAAGCTGTTGTATCTTGTATATTCCGAGCTTAGTGGATTGATCTGACCGCTGCGACCGGAGATCCTGACCGCCAAAATCATCGCGATGAAGAAGCGTATTCACACAAAGTCGAAATATATTATTTGAGGAACTGGCAAGTGACGGGAAACTGTACGCATGTCTGTCAATGCTCGCGGAAAGGAAATCCATATGTCGCCTGAAGAATTCCGGATCGATATTATACTTGCTCCCAATGGCTGATACCCACGATGGCGATATGAAGCCTCGAATGAAGACCATTTGCCCCGAGCCTCCCGCTGAAACAGAGGTGGCAGCGGAAAACGCTTCATGTTGCTCTTGGCTATAGTTCTGCACATCCCACTTCCTCTCCCCGCTGTCATATACCACAACTAAATCGTGAGGCTGTTCAGACTTGGAAGCGAAAAGGGTGGCATCTTCTTCTGGTTTCGCCGAGTTCAGAAGACTACGGTCTTGCAGCAACCATTCGCCAAGGTCAACGTAATTGTTTCCCGGGAAGACAGAGGTGCTCGAATATCTCCTTGAGAGAGAGATGATTGCTCGCGTGTAATTTTCGGCTGTAACTATTAAACCACACGGCGAGTTAGGCTCTGAATTGCGGACTGATGATAGGATGAGAACTTACGTCCGAACTTTCTATGCTCCATGTTCTATCGTATACCGCTAGCATACTGACAGCTTACCTGGTAGTATATAGCATAAATGCCAACGTGCTGACATTTTGAGTAGCGGGGTTGGACAAAAGCATTATTAGGGTAGAGGCTGCACTACTGCAGGTCATTACCCCTGACATACTTTCTCGGCGCCTACCGTGGCGTCAAGTCCTGCAAGTCGCTTCACAGAGTGAGGCGTTCTTATGCAAGTCAAAGATGAAGCTATTTGCGGCCGGCGGCATGAGTTTCATGAGGGCGCACGGACCTTGGCATTTTTATGTAGTTCTACTAGCCAGCCAAAACCCCATTTCAACATCTCCCACGGCGTCTAGGACAATCTATTTTGATATAACCCCCCTTCGCCCCAGAACTTCTGAACGTAACGTGAACTTTTCTACCTTGCTACGGCTAATTAGCTACTTAGCTACCCCGAGAGAGTCACAATCATTCAAGGCTCCACCTCCTCCGGAACGGGCCGGCCGCGGCCTGGGTCTCCCGTGAGACCTTAGCGCTCGCGGTATCTCGATTTGGGATCAAAGTTGGGCTTCATTCAACACTCATGGCTTCCTTTGAGACAGAGTAGGTGCCCTCCACAGCGAAAATTATATATGGCTTTCAACATGTGCATTAGTGGACCTTCACATAGGAGTAGTAGGGTCAATCCCGAAGCTAACAAAGCCTGCCACCAGCTTCCCCGCCATCCGCGCGTGCATTTTCGACATGGACGGGCTTCTGATCAACTCCGAAGACGTAATCACTCTATGCATAAACCAACTTCTTGAAAAATATAGAAGACCTCCCTTTACTCAATCAATTCGAGCTCAGCTCATGGGTGTCCCGAACTCGTCAAACAGCGACGCGTTCCACGACTGGGCCAAGCTGCCCATCTCCCGGGAGCAATTCGCCCGTGACTCGTCCGAGCAAATGCGACTGCACTTCCCAGATTGCACGCCACTGCCTGGCGCAAAGAAGCTTGTTTCGAACCTCAGCCATGCGCGCAGTGCTTCTGGAGACAGCATTGAGCTGGCATTGGCATCTAGCACCAAGAGCCATAGCTATAAATTGAAAACTTCAAGACCGGAAACAAAGAAGCTGCTTAGCTTTTTTCAGTCCGACAGGCGGGTCTTGGGTGATGACGCACGAATGCAACAAAGTCGAGGGAAGCCAGCGCCTGATATATATCTAGTTGCGTTGCAGGCGTTAAACTCGACGATAGCTGACGCTGGCGAAAAGGCTATTATGCCCAACGAGTGTTTGGTTTTCGAAGATAGCATTGCTGGGGTAGAGGCTGGAAGACGGGCTGGGATGAGGGTTGTTTGGGTGCTGCATATAGATGTGGCGGTCGAGTATCGAGAGAGGCAGAAGGATGCGCTAGCAGGAAGGATGGGAATTATCAAGATTGGAGACGACTGGCAGTTGGGAGAGATCGATGATGGCTGGGCTGAAAGCATACCAAATCTAGAATCTTTTGATTATGAGAAGTATGGTATTAATATGCTATCCTAATATAGGACACATGGAGAGGCTCAGGCGACACTCATTGACGTTACTAAGGTGGACACTGTCCTGGTATAGGTTGATATGTTTATGAGCATTTGTCCTCTTGAACTCATTCGCTACTTTCCGCAATGCATATCATAATAAGTCGGATCCGGCCGTTCTATAATACGAAACGCGAAATACACCTGATTCCTACTAATCACACAGCCAGCCCCAACCAAGAAAGCCGTATCGATTATAGCTTAGGTCTCAGCCTAATACGCAAGTTTCTTTACTTCCGTCCAATTCCAGCCATGAAAAGAATCCTCATGAACAAGCCGAAGAACAACATGCCATAATTAGCACGCTCATCACTATTCCAGGCCAGCGGGGTGAACATCTGCTCCGGAGCGATGCAGTACGCAGCGTATACTATAACAGAGCATTAGATACCATTCAACATGTCACTCATGCCCGCAAGTCGTAACTCCTACACCGTCCTGGGGGGAAAAAAAAAAAAAAAAAAGCGAAGCCTCGTGGTAGACAGGAAAAGCGGCATTGGTTTATAATATGCCAAATGGCATAGGAGGTGAAAAGTTAACATGAACAAGTGCCGCTTTTACATCCAGCAAGAAACACAATAAAGAATTCAAGGGTCCATAATCCCCATTCCTCGGTCCTCGGAACGCTCTAAAACCCACAGCAGCCAACTCACCATGCCCTAAATCCGTCATAACCATACTAAGCACCACAGCATACCAAACGCTCCTCTCCCTCGTCAAACGCAGCACAACACCTCCATTAACAGCGAACAGCGCATACAGGCACCCGAGATTCCGCATCATCATCTGCAGAACGGGCGTGACGTCGACTGGATGCGCGGGGACGGGGACGGTGGCATTGAGGAAGGTTGAGGGGGAGGAGAAGCAGAGGTAGGTCCCTGCGAGGGCGGCGAGGGGCTCGAGCCAGAGGAAGTAGAGGCGGTAGATGATGGAGATGCGGGACACGAAGTCGTTGGTTGGGCCTGCTTTGGGTGCCATGGTTGATGGATGGATTTTGGGAGGGAGATGGTTTGATTTGGTGCGAAGAATGGTGTTCTTGGTACGGGTGGTGTCGAGGTTCTGATGTCGTCGTTCTGCGGCGTAGTATTACTGTAGCTTATTTCTATTTACGTATGGTGTGGCAGTGATCATTTAGCCCCGAAAACGCGGGCCTCGCCCCATGTATGTTCCACTGTTAGCATATCAGATCAATCGCGTCTAAGATTTGCTTCGCTGAGAAGAGTCCGCTTCCGAATTTGTACGAGATTGTGTGAGGCCTCATGAGCCGCACTCAGATTATGTATTCTTAGCCTTCCATACTACAAAGCTTGGGCGAGGCTGAAGAAATGATCAGTTAACTCAAGCTCAAAACATCTCGATTCAAGTATTCTAATATTGACAGCCAGAGTTTCCTCCCAGGCACGTGAACTCTCTCAATTGCCTTAGAATATCCATCTCAAGACCATCCTGACCTTGCCCTTGAGACCCCTATCCTTCCCCTCTTCTCGCAGATCCTCATCTCCAATCTTATGCACATCAGTTTCCAAATCCATAACTTCCAACCTCACTAGCTTCGTTCTCTTCAACAGCTTCCACCCAACATACATGATTAACATGATTGGCAACTCTATGTAATAACTCACGAAGTCCACTCCGCTGAACTTGGGACTGAACGAACTCCACCCCTGAACCAAAATAATCACCGTGTTCAAACTAGGGTGGGAGTGTCAGTCATTTCTTGTTCAAGAATATGAGGATTATAAAAGGAAACAACTCATGGTACGTACATGATCGCGAGTATTGGTCCCCAAGGATATGTCCAATTTTTGAACGGCAGTTCGTGTTCTTTTCCCTGGAGTTTTATAGCGGCGCGGAAGCGTAAAGATGTCACCCCAATGGCCAGCCAAGCAAGTTGATTCGATACTCCCACGAGATTCTGGAGCCATGTCCAGAGCTGTCCGGCACCGATGAAGCTCGCTCCAAAGCAGAGACCGCTAATCAAACTAGTGGCAAGAACAGCAATCCATGGGACGCGGTTCCGATTCAACTTCCCGAAAAACTTTGGCGCATGTGAATCCACTGACAGAGTGTAGAGCAATCTCGTCCCGGCAAATAGAGCGTGGTTTCCAGCAGAAATAACACTGGTCATGATCACTGCGTTAATAAAGCTTCCGGCGGCTTTGGCGCCTACCATCTGAAAGACGATGGTAAAAGGAGAGGTCGAGGCTTTTTTGGTGGAGAGGCCCTTAGTATTGTACGGGACGTTGAGGCCAATTATAAGGACCGAGAGGATGTAGAATAGTAGGATACGCCAGAAAACGTTCTTGACGACACGGGGGAGGTTTTTGGTTGGGTTTTTGGTCTCGCCTGCTGTGATGGCAATAGATTCGGTTCCGCCGTATGCGAAAGACGCCGTGACGAAGACAGAAGCGAAACCCCCGATTCCGCCGACAAAGGGCGCGTCCCCTATATACCAGTACTTTGCTCCGATATAGGTGTGAGATGTATTGGCACCGCAGTTGACGACGATACCCAAGATGATGAAGATCTGAAAATGTTACACACGTGACTTTGAAAAGAGGGGGGATGGGCTTACTGTAATAGTGATGACTTTCAAAAGACTCAGCCAATATTCAAGCTACAAAAGTTAAAAATGTACCTTCAAAATCTCGGGGTTCAGGAACTCACCTCCCCATACGCCTTGACAGTGATGATATTGGCCAATATAAGGAACACCCAAAATATCAGACTCAACGCCCATCCCGGCATATTCGTATCCCAATACGCAAAGACCAATTGAAGCGCTACCAAATCCGCAGCTGTAGAAACAGCATCATTGAACCAATAATTCCACGTTAACGCAAACCCCAAAGCATCATCCACATATCGCCCTGCAAAAGTGCAGAAAGAACCCGCTATTGGGACAAACGCAGCCATTTCTCCCAGCGCAAGCATAGTGAGGAATACAATTGCTCCCACGATGAAGTACGCAATAAGCATTGATGCAGGACCACCAGTTGCAAGGGATTTTCCTGTCCCGAGAAAGAGCCCCGTCCCGATCGTTCCACCAAGCGCTATCATCTGTACCTGCCGCGCCGAGAGCTTTCGAGCAAGCTTGTCGGCAAGAACAGGATGCTCATGATCACCAACGAAAGTGAAGCTTGGATCTGAACCTCTTCGTTCGACATTTTTGTTGTTGTTGCCCGCAGCTACGTGGACCACGCCGTCTGGAGAGTAATTTGCCATATTACGAGATGTTGATGTTGGCGAATCCTAGGGTAATGACTTGTAGCAACTTGCTCGCCGCGGTCATACACTAGTGATCATTTTACTTGTGTGTGCTCTGCATGCCATTTTCGTACTTTCGATGTAGAAAAGAAAAGCGCCAAGAGATATTTGAAGGGCATAATAGAAATATATCGCGCCTCACAGAGTATGCTGACAGCTTGTCAAAATAAGTCTGAATCCTCGGTGCGTATTGCGTGCTCACGAGGATCACCTAAAATCAGACGGTTTGTGCAACTAAACGCGATGACGGAAATCAGCTCACGGGCGTGTTACTTTAACCATTGACAGAAGCGGAAGGTCTAGGTGGCTTGGCAGTCTTAGGATTCTTGGGACATTCCAGCAGGCTTGTAACCTTGCAAATACAACCAAAATCACGGGAAACCCCATGCGTTGAAGTAATTATGACAAAGGTTTTGGGAAGCGAGTCAATGATGGTTGGTTGTGTTGCAGAGATTTATAAAATGGTGGGGACGTTCTGGCCCCTGAATCGATGACTAATCCGGCTAGCCCGAGACGCGTTCTTCGAGAATCGAGGTTGCATTTCGTTGAGCATCAAAACGTAAAAGCAATTCCGCTCAAAAGTTTATTTTAAGAGGAAGTGGCGATGGAATGCTTTTTCGCACTGGCCCTCATCGATCTCTCCGTGCAGAAGGCGTCGCTAGGACTCACAGAAAGAGGGAAGCCGATGTTGGCTCGCTGAGGAATGCGTGATTTTTAAGATTGGGAGTGAACAATACTGTACTTCTGGCTCAAGTGGATTTTGTATCTATATCCCTCAGACTTGTGTTCTTTCTTTCAAAAACTCTATTACAATCACACAAGTAGGTGGTCAACATCATCTGCTAGTCACGTGGTGAGGGTTGAAGCCTTTGATGCGTACGGCCCATCTTCAAAGTACGCATAATCAGCTGGCGTCTTAAAGCAATGATTTAATCAGTTTACTATACATACAAATATACATCGTATGACCCAAGTTACCTAGAGTTAGTCTTCGTGGTTAATCTGTGCCCAAATCCGAGTCTTTATTTTTTAGAAATGGTGTTATTATGCTTTCGGAGGTGCTCAATGAATGTTTCATGTCTTATTACCCTATTTATATTTACTTAACTCATAGCTTCATAATAGCGATGAATTCATTCCTGGCTAGATCGATCTAGCTGCCGCATATATGCGGGTGACTAACCATTCAGCAAGTCGATACTAGCTCACTCCAATATGATTGGACCCTTTCACATTCCGCCCTCTACTCTACTCGAGGAAGAGGTGACGTCCCATATTTGAGGAGCTGAGGAGAGTATTATTTCGGTAGCTTTGAGGCAGCTTACCGTCTGAGCGTGAGACGACAGTAAGAGATCCCGTACTCTTTCATCTAGATCTTCTATCATGGTGTTCTCGGCTGTGAGCGTATCGTAGGCCAATGTGAGAAATGTTTCTGAGACAGGATACCAGTTTCTCCTAGCAGTTAGTGCTGACGAGAATGTAACAACTTTCCCCTTCTACGCACTTAGAAGATTTCACTTTCAGTATAAGGATATCTGCTTGGTCAATTTCGTAAGCAGACTTCTTGTAATAAAGTGCGGCTGAAGAACTTCGCATGTATCGGTGGTATATCATGTCGTGTGGATGTCTCACATTAGATGAAGCTCAACTAAAAATTATAGGGGTAGCGAGACTGGGTTCGCTTCGGCGTTCTGCCCCTGAACTGCCCTGGGAGTTTGGACTAAGCACACTTAAACCGCCATTTCTGAGATTGAGTTAGGAAAATTAGCAGGTTGCTGGTGTAAATTTTTTATATTGCTAGGTTGTATATATATATGAGAATCATCGCCAATTATATTATCGGTTGTGCTGCAAAAACATCTGAAGTTTTCGCGATAGGAATGGAGATATTCGAAGAGACTGGTCGTTACCCATCGTAACTTAGCGAGCGTTGCATGAAAGACACAAAGTTACATCTACATACTTTGATGGGCCTTTAATGCCCCCAAAAGCACGAAATGCGCCGAAAAAAGTGCAGATGTGCGTCGAGGTATGCACGCAGATGCTGAGTTCCTCAGTCACTAAGACGCGGACCCAAAAGACTCAGCGCAGGTGTAGCTGCTAGCGACCTTGGGGTCTCCTTTTCCATCATACCTCGACACAAGAGGGTATTTACAGATGTCGTGGTTCACGGTAGCGCCGCTATAGTCGACATGCTCGGCAGCTAATGTGTTAGGAGCAGTTCCATTTTCGACCCAGGCAACGACTGCGGCCAAGGGGTCAGTGGGAACAGGTCCATACCCCCCACCGCAGTGACTGACGCCAGGAACGAAGAACAGGCGCCAAAAGTCATCTACAGCATCCGTGCCTCCCAGGAGCTCCTCGGCCTTCTGGCGATAGCTCAATGTTCCTGCGGGTGGAAGGAGGTTATCTGACAAGCCATGCCAGACGATCATTTTGCCGCCTGCTTTTTGGAAGGGTGAAAGGTTTGGATCATTGGAGCTATCGTTGCCATAACTTCTCACACTCTCAGCAAAAATCTCAGGGACATCGGCGTAGGTAATCGAATGTGTGTCGAATGAAGAGTTGCGTTCTATGAAGTACGTAACCCATTCATCACCCACGGGAAATGGGACTGCGACTGTTGTTCCATTGGTTGTGACCGTATGAGCATCGCCAGGGTAAAGGTCATCGGTACGAACACCGACATACAAACCAGGCCAAAGGTTGTCGCCTGATGGGGTCTGCGGACCATCGAGAATCTTGCGGTATACGGCGGCGACGGCTTCACTGATGGTGACATTCGTTCCATCGCATAGAACCTGAGTTCCAACTAATTGATAAGGGTCAAAAGCGCAGCCCGTGACATTGCTAATGAGACCGTCTTTGACACCGTCTAGTTCGTCACACTGTGCAATGCTGGCATTTAGGAAAGCATTGAAAACACATTGAGATGGAGCAGTCTTGTCGTTATTCATAACAATGTATGGCCACTCTATTGCAATGACAGCTTCGGCAAGGTTGATGGCAGGGCACGCAGCCATAATCCCATCAAAGTCGTCAGGATACGCTTGTGCGGCTTGTAAACCCTGTCTACCACCTGTCGAGCATCCGTTCCAGTAAGAGTAGCTTGGAGGCTTGCCGTAATAGCTTGCCGTGACGGCTTTGCCAATGACCGCCATATCGTGTACGGATCGATAAATGTAATCCGCCAGGATGCCTGGAAGTGGGCCATCGCTGTTAAATGCCGCCGGGTTTATACCAATTCCAAGCCCAATGTTGCCTCCGTCGGTCGAAGCAGCTGCATATCCTTGAGCAATAGCAGGCCCAAGTTCAGCAGCCCCAATCCCGCTCAAGAAACCTCCACCTCCAGTGGCCTATGTTCAGTTAGTGCTGCATTTTGGCAAAACGGAAGTCGATCAAAGAGAAAACAATACACGTACCTGGAAGCGGCCATTCCATCCTGTGAGAGGCAGCCAGACTTCTGTAGTAACCGTATCGTTCTCACCGGGGTGTGTGAGCACAACTGTGACATCGCAGAAGGAGAGACCACTTTCTGTTGGCCCAGGAGGAAATGCCGGGGTGCTGACATTGGACTGTAAGACGCTGGTAATATTGAGCACCTCTGCTCCTGGGACAGTGAGATTGGAGATCGAGGTACAAGCTTGGCTGGCAAAGGCTGGTATAGAAAGCGACGCGACAGCAAATATGAACTTTGAGAACTTGGCCATCTTGAATAAGGATCCAGGATTTGAACGAAAGTTTTCTTCTGGATCACCTATCTAGACGGAAAACAGGACGCAGAGAAAATATCCTCGTGTCTCGAGGTGTTCACAGGACATGCGTATGTTTTATACTCCATGCACAACCTCATAGGCCGGAAAGGACAAGGATCTGGCTCATTGATGACGATTCACATATTTTTTAGCACTTGCTGTTGCCATGTATAATGATCCTCAGGGGACTTCTCTAGATCTGAAAAGTGTAAGATCCTAATAGGCCCGTGCAGGTTAGATTGTCCAACCAAAAGCCCATCAACTCCTACAGTATATTGCTGCCTATCCACTTCTATCCGGCTTTAATTGTACGCGTGTAAGGATTTTTATACGCTTTTTGAAGGCTCTATTATAAGCCGTATAGTACTGTGATTGCAACGCTGGAATTTAGTCCTGTATAAACTTAGCCTAGCCAGAACTTCTGACATATGTGATGCACGTAGCTATTAGAGACAGGCCGTGAAATACTGCAGGACTCAAGTGAGGCATTATTGTCCCATAAACTATAAGTTATCCTCAAGCATGCCCTTTCCAATTTACTCTCTTCCTTTGCTCGAATCCTCATAGTCAGCTTGGCGCCAAGACTCGTACATATATTCCCCTTTAGGCTATTATTGCCCTATGTAAACGTACGTTATGACCCTTAAAAATCTAATAACTCTACGATATTGGAAAGTATACGGTATAGTCTGGGGTAAAAACGAGGGGTAAATACGAAAGTGGGTTAGCGCTATTTTCTTTAGTGCAGGGGTACTTTGCATTGCATACCGTGGTAGGTAGGATCGGCTAGTCGACTCACCAGGAAATTGGTGCGGGCTGTTCCGTTCCCGCTCAACGGTTTTGTATAATCTTGCCTGCAAGGACGATGCCTCCGTGGCGGTGTTGTTCGTCAGAGTGGTTGTCAGAATGGTTGTCAGACCACATGAAAACTTGGTTAGCGAGACGAAAGTCAGCTTCTCAGGGGTGCAATTCGCCTAAATTTCAAGGATTATTCCACTAGATATGCAGGTACACAGCTTGTAATACCAGCGTTATAGGAACTTGTACCTCAAATCGGACGAAAAACCAATAAACTTTTTTTATAACTTCCAAAAATTGTTCAAATGAGGTTTATGGGGTGTGTTTTGACGTTAGAATCGATAAAATGCACGAGGTAGCCAATACCAACATCAGATGAAGTTCGCGATGGGGTTAGTCAGGCTAAACCAAAGACGGTTCTCGTCGGCGAATTCTCTCCCCCGCCCACGCCTCTCCTCCAGCACGCATCACGCGTCCTCCAACTTGTCACGTCAAGCAGCGATTTGCACCTCACAAGCATGCGCCAAATTGTACTTTGTTGATCATGAAATTTGAAATTTGACATCGGAGGCCACCTGATCCCGTGCCCAAGCGTCCCTTTTGCATCCGCTTGTAACGAGCCTTTTGAGATAGGGACCCAGTCTCAAGTGCCTTTGTTATGGAATTCCGGGATTATATAGACAATGGGGAATGTAAGTTAAAGGACAACACCCTGGGAGCCTGGCCCTGGACTCAATACCGTGGTTTCGTGCCTCTTCATAAACGGCCATCTGCGCCGCCTCCCGATAAGAACGAGTTTGAACACATGGATCTCGATGAAGATGAGATCGGATCTGATTACGAACCTTCTGAAGGATCCCTCAAAAGCGATGATTCTGCGGAAATTGGTGGTTTCGAGGCGGAAGACTCTGATGAGCCAGAGACTTTGGTTGAAGAAAGTGAAGTAAAGGGGTTGGTTGATGAGACGGAGGGGTGGAATTGGGGTAAATGGAGGGATCAGCAGGTGTTCGACAGGGCAATAGCCGAGTTGGAGGCCGTTGAGAGGTTCGCCCAGGAGAGCTACGATCCCGATGAAGTTATCTCTTTGATCACCGAATTCTACACACTGTTGGTGGAAATGGGACACTGGCCGCTTGGTACAATTAACCACCCCCCGCACGCCATCAATGTCGAGCTTGGGAAGGAGTTAGGATATGATGACGATGTTCTGGTGTTGATGCAGAAGCTACCATATGTCAACCGGCCTGGACGTTGGTGGGACGGGGAACAGATCTTGGATGATACGTGGTTTGCGGATTACAGACAGGAGGATGATTTGAAAGTAAAGGGAAGACGTCCTTACTGGCGTGAGGATGAGCAATGTATCGAGGGCCATATGCTTCCGATAGCGTATCCATGTTTGAATCATGGATGGCTGATGTTGCTTGACACAAGACTAGGTAAAGACGTTTCTTCATCTGTGGCTCGGAAGTGATTGTTGATATACCAATCCAGGAGTGATCCGGGCTTACAATTGCGGCGGACCACCTTATTCAGAGATCGAATGGCATCGAGAGCGCGGATTCCCGGGAAACAGCGGCTCTAGCTATGACCCACCTCCCCCATTCGAATACAAAGTTGCCCCTAGCATTCCAGCTGCACAGTATCTACGGACTTTGATCGACTGCTATCGCTCTCTGGACCGGATTCCAATTCTCGCCCCTAGCAATAGCGACCCTTCCGACGACAAGCCATCTTCGGGACCCTTCTCTAGGCATGACGAACTCGTGGGTCATATTCCTTCCACCCCTTCACCCCCTCCATAGGTGAATATGTGAAGGCTGAGTAATATTCTAGAGAAAGAAAAAGAGAGCTGCCCTCAAGAAACTTTATACGCAATATGGATGGCCGGATAACTGGCGGCGTGAGGAGTTCTTAGAAGCGTGGGCTAGAGTGGAGGCGAGGATAGACTTCGAGGATAACGACCGGAGGAGTCCCTGATGAGATGCAAGAGAATCGAGGCACTTCTGAAAGCCAGAGCACCCCACAGTTGAGTCACGATTGGGAGTCCAAAGAGAAGATTCCAAAGCATGCCAAAATGTCCACGTGCTATCCTAACCTAAAGACTTAGCTTCAGCGTGCAATTTGTTGTCGACAGCCCGTGGCAATGGCTAGGCAAGCTACTCGTATTGCAACGCTCTGCAAACAAAGCCTGGCGAGACTTTCGATTAGCTTCGAGATACGCATAACTAAACTTGCGGTATCAATCTGCATCACATATCGAAGCTCAGGGGAGCAGCTGAAGGTGGTACAAATACATTACCGGCTTGGTATTTACTGAGTGGAAGTTGTAATTTGCCGACAAGACAAGATTTGGATCCTCGTCGACAAAGCATTGCCTGGTATATTTCTTCATAGTCTATTTGCAAAGTTCAGAGAAGACTTTTGGTATTATACATTCTCATTCATAACACGTCTTCTATGCTGCAAAACATCTATCTAGTCTTCATCCCAGTTCTAAATCGTGTTAGCGAAAATTACAATTTTTTGGAATGGGAGAACTTACAGGGTTTGGTCCGGGCGGCTTCGGTCCACCAGCCTGTCGTGCAACAATGATTTGATCAACAGAAAGAACTGTTCGTGCAGCTTCCGTAGCGAGCTTAATGGCCCAGCTCTTGGAAATCATAAGGTCCAGAATGCCTTCCTTTTCTGCGTCGAGGGTTCCGGTATCTTCCTCGTTCTGATATTAAGTTAGTGGGGCCACGGAAGACAGACTAATGAGAACTTACCTCAATGTCTACACCAGTAGCCCAGTCATCCCGCTTGTGGTGCGCAGTGTAAAGTCTGCTCAGAACCTCCGTAGCATCGAGACCAGCACTCTCGGCCAATGTTCGTGGAATAACCTCGAATGCCTCGCCGAACTTGCGGATGGAGTATTGCGCAATACCGGGTGTCTTGTCTCCGAATGTTCCTATCCGCTCAACTAGCTGCAACTCCGTAGCTCCAGCACCAGGCACCAATCTCGGATCTCTAGTGATAGCCTTGACAACATTAACCCCATCATCAACAGCACGCTCAATATCGTCGAGGTGATTTTGGGTAGCGCCTCGAATGACGAGAGTTGCTGTCCTCGTAGTCTCGTTCTCTTGTCTAAAGACAGTGACTCGGTCTCCGCCAATCTCAAGAGTTTCGACAACATCGATGCTGCCCATCTCGTCCGGCATTGGTGCTCCTAGTCTCGCTAATGGGGTTGCTCCAACAACTCTGCATAATCTTCGAAGCTCGAATTTGCTGAGAATACGGATGATCAGGATACCGAAGCGGTTCAAGTAGTGCATTGCAAGCTCGCCAACTGTAGATCCAGCAACAACTACCCGCATACCTGAATCGTAGAGCTCCTTGATAGCAGTTTCAAGTTGGCTCTCCTCACCCTTTGTGAAATCCAGCATCTCCTTGGCGTTGTGCAACAAGACCGTACCCTTTGTTTCGGTCTGGCTGATATCAATGGGACACGAGAATACACCAACTCTAGCTCTTGTAGCCTTCTTGACGGATCCGTCAGGCTCCCGACCGAAAACCATACCCTTCACAACCCTACTCTGTTCTAAGCTGCCACCCATAATCTTAACCACACGGATGTTGTCAACGTTGAAGTTGATGGGGTTTTTTGGGAGTACTGCCTGGACAGCTTCCGAGACCATATCCGCCAAAAAATCTTCGTTCCCGTTCTGTTTGCTCGCAATGACAGTTCGGATAGCCTTGCTAAGCTCAGACTTCGATCGAATATCCTCCACCTTATCCACAACCAAGTTCTCAAGTTCCTCTAGAGCAAATTTCTGCGCCATCTCGTAGCCCCTGATAATATCACTAGTCTTCAAGCCCATCCTTAACAGCTCCTCAGCTTTCTTAAGCAACTCTCCTGCGAGCACAATAACCAGATTTGTAGCATCGCCCATCTCGGCCTCTTGTTGCTGACTTGCCATGACTACGAGCTTCGCTGCTGGATGCACAACGTCGAGTTCGCGGAGGATGGTAGCAGCGTCTGAGGTCAAAATCATCTTCTGCAGATGGTTGATGACTATCTTATTTCGACCGTAGGGTCCTAGGGAGGTCTGGACGGTCGAGGTGATTGTGCGGCAGGCATCGATATTGCGGAGAACAGCGCCATCTTCGGACTCGTAGCTGGGATGTTGTTAGTAGCCGTTGACTGAAAAGGGAAGCATGAGCTTTACTTCTGGTATCCCTGTTTAAAGAGACCAGAGTTGGGTGCATTTGGGATACTTAGAGACATGGTGATAGATAGTTGGTAGAGGAAGAGGAGGTGGTTGAGGGTGAGGGTATTTCTTCAATACAGCTCAGTCAACAGCAACAGCAAGAAAGCAGCGCGTCGCTCAAAAATTGAAAAGCTCAGACGCGGCGAATGCGGGCGAGGATAATCTTTAATCCGGCCCGGCACTAGTTGTTCTATAGCTTCCCCTTCCCCTTCCCTTCCTTCCTCGTCACTTCGTCACTGCGACGGAAGGGACTCAGCTCTCAGAACTCACAAGATCGACGACCTCAAACTCAAGATTTTACTGGCAATGGCGCCCCCATCCGGTAAGTTAGATCGAGGATTATCCTCTCTTTTCTTCAAAAACTGCCTCTTTACATTCCTGAATACCCCAACCATTATTCTTTACGGCACAATACCGCGAAAATGGCCTCGAGACCATTTGGTGACCGCACGCTCCCGGATCCAAGGCGCCATAGGAGCCACGGCTACCACCCGAGTCACGGCTACAGACCTTCAGTTCCACTCTGGATTGCTCCGCTGCAGGGAATGCATTCAGCCCAAGCAAGTCATTCGCAGGATACCAGGAGTTCAACTTATGGGAATGGAGAACAAGAAGCGTCGGCATATTCTGGTACGAGCTCGCCCTTGTCTACGAATGGCTCCCAAATAGCTCCCTACGACTACAATATGTCTGCTTCTACGAGTGTATTTGCCATGAACTCGATCATCCATGCGAGATTGGCAGAACAGGCGCGCAACCCACCCCATCTGCAACATATGCGAGCAAACGCTCCTTGCATCTCCAATAACTTGTCAATCGGAACATCCATGGCTCCTCCTCCCCAAGCGACTAAGTAGCGCTTACCTTCTTCCAAGTCAATTTCATCTCGCAGCACCAGTGACAATTCTCGCAAAGCTTCTGCAGCATCTGATCTAACACAAGCAACAGACGTACCTCCTCCGCTGGCGCCCTCCGTCGAGGAAGCTTACCGCCGAAAATGTATACAGCTGAAGCAGCGTCTCAACGAAATCGAGGCTGATAATGAGGCAACTCGTGTTCGCGTCCAGCGCATCGAGCGCAGTATTCAGAAGCAACGTATTGAGCGCGCTTTCCTTCTCGAACAGTTGGCGAAACGCACAAGTACCAATGTTGAGGATTCGGAGGGTAGTCCAAGTCCCCCACCGACGGTCAGTATCCCTCTGACCTCTGATATCCGCGTTCTTTCTGACGAGTCGTTCCATAGCCTAAGGAGAAGCCTCTCCGGACGAAACGTGGCCACCGCAAGCCATCCTTCCTGGCAAATCTCGGCGAAGCTTCTGCAGGCAGTGCATTCATTCAACAAGGACCCAATACACTTTCTCCCTCCTCAGACGCCTTCTCTCATACACATCCCGACCCCGTTCGCAATTCTACCCCCAATTCTCAGATACCAAAGCGCCTTCTGCCAACAGTCAGCAATGTGAACGGCACGCCAACGCCAGCCGGATCTTCTCACCAGAAGCCGCCGAAGAATGCTTGGGATCTCTTCTGTAGCGAGATGCGCCCCATTGTGCACAAGAACAACCAACAGGCGATCGTAGATGGCGCATTTGACGTTGAAGGGGCTCTTGCGCGTGCGTGGCGCGAGCTCCCCGAGCCTGAAAAGCAGGAATATCAGATTCGTATCGAGGCAGCGAAGAAGCAAAATGCGGAAGCTACCCCTATTGCTCCCCGACAAGCGATCTTCGATGCAGAATCTCGAGCTGGCAGTACTGTTGCCACGGCGGATGATGAAGATGTTGAGATGGGAGATGAGATTGCTGTTGAAAGTGGCTTCACGCCTGTCAATCGGGAATAGGAGTTCTCATCTGAGGGATTACAGCAGGCGTTTAGGGCTATCACGGATGGATTCGGAGTTTGGCGAATGAGCTTGCTCAATTGGCGACGGATTCTTCTCAAAATTCGAAATGGACTGTATCAACAGGGGACAAGCATACGGCTGCGGAGCAAAAGTTACTAGATCCAGGAGTTCTGGTAAGGTGGCGGAAATCTTGTATTAGAGTTACAGGAATTAGTCCGGTAGACATAACTCTCCATAGGGGGTTGAACTTTTCAATTATTCCCTCCGCCATCCATGTAACATTCTGTGTGACCATTTCTTTAAGCTGAATAGCCAGCCATGGCCAAGCTATAACCATAACCCTGGCCATATTGGCCATATTAGCCATATTATTGTCTCAAGATGTCCAAATTTACTTGAGCTGAGTTTCCCCACAAACGGAAACGGATAAGCTGGTGCACGGACCAAGAACTAAAAAAGCTGCAGTGACGTTGGGTTGGGCCTGCATACCTGCATATCAAAACAGTACTTAGGTACATCCCGGATCCTGGAACTAATCCCAAAACATTGGCAACTCCTGGAGATATTTTTTATCTCGACAGAACTCCACCTCATGGATTGCATTCTAACTGTACTACTCGAGTAACCCCCAATCTATAACCCCAATCACACGTTTTCGATTCCATCGCCGCCACCATGGCTTCCACCTCCACCTCCACTTCCACGACCACAGAGAGCACGCCACTCATCCACAAAACAGTAACATTCAACCCGAACCCTTCAGTAATGGGTGACGATGGTACCACATCACGGCAACCTATATCCGCACTACCCAACAGCCCTCAATTGCAACCCCCGAAACCCAGGCGTCGGAATAGCTACGGTGCACCTCTCACGTTGCCCAACATACCAGCATCCAAGATTGGCCCGCAACGAACCACGAAAAACGCCCAAAAGCTCAAGATCCTCCCGAACCCCGATTTCGGGGATGATGGCCCAGACGAAGAGAGCGGGCGAGATGTCTATTCTCAATACACTCGAATCAAAGACCCGACTGCTCGGCGAGATGCAGCCAGGCTGGGGAAGGCGGACCGAGATACATTACCTCGAGTAACGGCATACTGCACCGCGAATACATATCGAATGGAGCCCCTGGAGCTCTTCTTGAAGTCGAAACGAAGTAAAGCTCGGGGAGCGAAACCAAAGCAGATTGACGAATGTATATACACACCTTACAACTACGGCCGGCCGACATCTGAACGAGCATTGGAGGTTCAATCCATGCCCGTGAGTCTTGGGGAGAGAAGACATTCAGATAGTGCCATTGAAGATACTATCAACCACCCTCGAGAAGACCTTATAGACCTACACACCCAAGGTGGGGACACAAGCATCAGCAACGGCTTGGAAGACGCGCCAAGAATGCATCCTGACATGATATCCACCCACATCTCCAACGCAGCTGTCCTCTCAAACAACATTGATTTCGACACACAGGTTCACACTCCCGAAGTTTTCGTCTTCGATTACGGCGTCGTGGTAATCTGGGGCATGACGCTAGAACAAGAACGGCGGTTTCTGGAGGATATCCAACGCTATGCGGTTGATAAGCTGCCGAAAGATGATCGGGAGGAGGAGTGCTTCAATTTTTATTACACGAGGGAGTATCAAGCGCGGATATATAATGATTTTATTACTTTGCGGGATAAGAGTAATTACATGACCAAGCTTGCCATATCCCATGCGTTGGCACAAAGCGTAAAGGTACCATCCCTCCCTCTTTTCACCACTGTTTTTCCTCTCTCTTTAATCGTACTTACGTTATGGTAGACCTCACTCTTCGAAGCAATGGTCGATTCTACCATTGAGAAAAACAAAGACATCCCCGAAGAAATCGCCCAGACAGGCGCCATATCCTACACACGCACACAAATAAACCAGCAAATCGGCGAGCTCTTCAACCTACGCATCAACATCCATCTCAACGGGTCTGTTCTCGATACCCCGGAGTTATTTTGGGTCGAACCTCAACTCGAGCCTGTGTACCAGGCTGTAAGGACTTATCTGGAGATGGATCAGCGAGTTGGCCTGTTAAATGGACGTTTGGATGTTATTGCGGATTTGCTGGCCGTGTTGAAAGATCAGTTGAGTCATGGGCATGGTGAGAAGTTGGAGTGGATTGTTATTGTGCTTATCGCGGCGGAGATACTCGTCGCGGCCGTTAATATTGTGGTGGATTTGTATGCTGGTGTTGATTAAGGATATGACTGAAAGAGGGGAGAAGACGCCTTTTGTGAATACATGATTGAGCATGGCGTTTTGGGCTTGGGAAATGGAAAACCATGGCATGTAGAACAGATGGAATATATATATGTATGTATTGGCTCGCTGCCTTGTACATTGTACGCATAGCACTGTGGCCAGGTGTTTTGAAAACATTTCTGTATCTTTCCGATGGCAAGTCTTCGACGGTTTTCAGAAGATGCATCTACTTATACGCAGCATTTTTCCTTTTCTAGTAATTTAAGGTTACGTATTCTCCGCGATTGTGCGTCTTTGGTTCTGAGTGTTAGCGGATTGGAAACCCCGCTAAACATTGACCGTCAGTTCGGGGGTTTGAGCACATTTATGGTCAATAAGTATTAGCGGAGTTTACTACAGGTGAGTCTGGATTCTGCAAATGTTTTGGGATTAGCTGTTACAGTGGTATCCTGGGTAATATGCTCTCAACTAATATCCCAATTGCTCTGCTTGCACATTTTATGGACTGTTCCGACATTGAGCTTAAGAAGATCTCGGTCCACTTTCAACTTTGCAAAGTCCAATGTCTAGACAGTTTCTACCTGGTGTACCATGACAATTTGACAAAGGGATCGGGGTATTCTATCTACCCGGCTGCAAGTCATCTCTACAGCTGTATCTCCCCACAGACATTGATAGCTTCAGTGACAAAATATTTAAACTCAGATAAATAACTTGATGTCACGCTCTTTTCGTAACTAGCAAGGTATGATGAAAGGAACTATAATCGACGAACTCGGCTCTGTGGGCTGGGCACCTTGTCAGTAGGGCTCAAAACAATTAAATGTTTAGAATACCTCACGTCATGTGATTAAATCATCTTTATATTTTTTTCCGTTTCGCATAACTACGAACGTTCTCCCACAAATCAAAACATTTCAGCGAGTCAGAATCAACAGTTGACAATCAAACCCAAAAAGTTTGCCCGACTGAGAATGCCTTCGAATTCTATCTTCAAAAGCCTTAAAACAGCCTTCCGACCACGAGATATGGATGCTCCTCCTCCCTATTACGGCAAGACCAAGGTACCGCCCCTTGACGACAGAGCTCTCACTGTCAATGACTCGTGTACAGAAGTGCAGGCGCTGACTGATATATAACCAGACTATCGTCTACAACAACCTCGACACTCCCAGTCAACACCCTCCCATCGACGCAGACGACACGCCGCAATGGGAATGGACGAAAGCCCAGTGCCAAGAGTGGTTCTTCGAGCTGCTGACCACGAAAATGGGGTACGCGGCGGTCGACGCGGACGCGGTGGCCACGAAACTGGATGGGTTTGGGCCGAATATCTATCTGAGGATGGCTGGGACGTGGGCGGAATTGCTTGAGAATGAGGAGGAAGGCTTGGCGGTTTACGTTTGGGTCTTGGAGAGGCGGGATCGCGAGGGTGGTGTGCCCAACGGGATTGTTCTTAAGCATGGTCGCGCGCTCGCTCGCTAAAGAAATAGGGGCTGGTATTGTACGAGACAGGTCGTCATCTGTGCAGCACTGCAGCGAGTAGACGGACTTTCTCGCCGTCATATTCTGTCAGTGTTTGCATCCTTTTCCGAATAATTTTCCAATCGGGGAAAGGAGGAAGTTGAAACTAATTTGGGGAGGGGGAGGGTTGGAGGGCGGTGGTTAATGTATAATTTATGGACTCGGGCCCGGGCGATATGTGTATTTGTCAAGATGTTAGGTAGCGACTGAAGGAGAAATATAATGGAGATGGGATTATGCATAGAAGCAATGCCGCAGTAATTGGGACTGTAAGTCGATAAATTTCTAAACTTAAATCAGCAAGCAAGTACTCGAGTACTGCGAACCGAATACTGCGAACCTGAATTCCATACTTATCTGTGCGATTCTTGGCAAGCCCTAATCCTTTTTGTCACACGTTGCTCTCTTGTATTAGTGAGTACTGTTAGCTTGAGGTGAGGTGATACAGTATGAGATTTAACGGAGAGATGGCGGAGCTACTATATATAAGCGAGGTTTCCCTTCATTCCTTACTGGTGTTACATCATGCATGCTGACAAAAGCAACACTCATTATGGCAACTTTGGAAGCTTTTTCTGTCCAAGACTCCTTGCTTCATTTCATCTCACATCCAGCCTCAACCTCATCCATACAGGACCATACTTCATCTTTTAACTATCATGTCCCCGGAAACTTTCTACCTATTCTACTCTCTTCCGCTAGAGCTACGTCTTAAAATCTGGACACTAGTCTTACCACGCCGCACAATCCATATCAAGTTCCTCCTCAACGCCTACCGCCCAAACCGCACCCTTCTCCCATCCCCCGTCCTCTACAACCCTAACGAGCCACCCAAAGAGCCTGCACCTGTTATACTCCACGTTTGCCAGCAATCCCGCATCGAAGCACAAGCTCTAGGATACCATATCCCCTCCTCCAACGTTTACCGCACGGCACGTGGCCAGGTCCTTAATCTCAGAGTCGATACAATATACTGCGCCGATCGCTTGCTTGATCATCGAGCTTATTTCCAAATAAATAAGCCAGATGACTTCTATCTCGAGCATTCGCCTCTCTGGCGTCTCGCTCTAGATGCGGATTTTGCTTCATCGGTCACTTCGCTCGCTCTTCCGGCCAATGGCCTAAAGTTCTTGGAAAGATGTGATACTTCTCGACCTGACAATCCCTTAAACAACGAGATGTTTGCAGCTTTGAGGGAGTTCAGACATTTAAAAGAATTGATGCTTGTGCTTCATAACCAGGTCCATTATGTCGTCGGACGTGGGAATATCGGGTTGAGGGAGGGGAACAGCTTTGTGCCTGTGGGCTTGTGTGATAAGGACAAGGAGGATACTTGTCCTCCTTGTCGTAGATTGATGTCGGGTTTGGTGGGAATTGATGATGGGAATTGGCAGGTGGAGGGTGCTAATAAGAGGGGACCGAAAATTAGATTCGTGGTTCCGCGGAATTTTTTACAGTGGAGTGGTACTGTATAAGTCTTTTAAAGCAAGGCAAATGGAAATACTTAATTGTCGAATGAGATTACAGGAAGTATTGGGTTCGTTGTTTTTACTACCGTAGCCACTGGATACAGCCCAAACACATATGCTTGGGTGAAAGAGTTAGAATTATAGATTCCGAATGGGGTCAAGGCTTGCATGATTTGGATGCTTCTGCACCGTAGTTCTGTTAAAAGTCTGGCATTTAAAAGAATAAAATATGTAATCTCCAACGCTCACTAATCATATCCCCTTGACTCTGTCCCCTCCAACCTGCTCAAGCCGCTGAAAGTTCATTCCGGCTTTCTCCAGAACAATAACGGGGGGTATTCCCATCCAGACTCAGTGTATCTTGATCTGTAGTATTTCGCGAACATTGTCGAAAACATGGCCGTATCCCCCTTTCTGTTGCATAACCAATCCATGCCGGAATAATCATTGCAATACATTATAGCAGGCAAAGCCCCGGCACATATTCGAGGTATATCTGCCTGACCGCCAACGTGCCATACTACGCTATCCGCATTGATGTGAGAGAATGCCACGGGGTCATCAACAACTTTCATTCCCAAGGAAGTAAGGAACTGCTCATCCAGTGCTGAGAATGCTGGATCTTGAACAAAGCACGGTAGCGGCTTGCCAGGTTCTGCGATTACAGTAAGTCACTTACTGTAAATGAATGCTTTCATAACCCGTGAATCATTTGTGACTCACCTCCAAGAACTTCTCTGAGAGTCAATATAGACGCCAATTGTAATCCCGATTCCCGAGCTCTCCGATGGTGATAATTGGACTTGCCAGGATTGAGGTGGTGCAGACTTCCAAGCGCCATTGCAACGATGTTAGTGACAAGCGGCGAGCGATCTTCCTTTTTCTTTTTCTTGTTCTGAAACCTATGTTCGAACTTCAAGGCCTCAAGCAAACCGGTAAGGGCAATGCCATCCTCACTCTCTTTCCATTCCTTTTGGTACGTGGGAAAGGCCTTGGCCAAGTTCTCGAACGACGTAGTGCTGTAGCCGTACCACTCGATGCGGAGTACCTTTTTCCCATCATCGCTCAATCGCTCAAATTCGTCCGGGCTAGTACCGGGCGGGGTTTCATAGACAGCCGGTCTGCTCCTGTGTCAGCTAGAATATAAGACCAGGAAATTTGGGGGCTTCTCACTCTGCATAACCCACTTCTGGTTTGCGGGCGTCTTCAAATCGTTTCCAATGACTCAAGTGCCACTTCTTGACCACGATTTCGTCGCCGTGAGTAACCTGAGCGTCACCCGTCTCCCTATCTAGAGTAATCTTCATGGTTCTGGATGGTGCGGTTGGTATGTGTGTGGATGTGCGTGGGTATGCTGCGTCAAGCTACGCAACTTGATGGAGATGAAGATCAGATGTTGAAGTTGAGGTTGGAAACAAAGACTGGAGAGGGGATGTCGCCAGGTATTAAATAGGTAGGAGGTGACGCAGTTGTAGCCCTGAATCAACGCTGATGTGATGATTAACAGCTTCACAGATTCACAGACCCTGCTTGAAGCTGCCGTCACAAATGATTCACCGGTCCGCCCATTCAGTCAGAATTCATGGGATTCACATGTGGTATCGCTTCAAAAAGACGAGCATGATGAATTCATGCCGGTTTACGGCCTGGAGTCTTTTACTATCGCCGGGACATATTTGATAGAATTTGGCCCAAATAAAGCGAAGCGACTAGCATACGAAAGAAGGAACAAGATGTAGAACGGGTATAAGAAATACGCATCTGCCCTAATAGCATCGAATCATCTCATGCTAGATACGCGAGTGCAGCAATATCAAAGCAGCTATTACTCTAGTCCCATGGCATGTTCGTCTCACCCCTCAATCTGTTGCCCTCATGGCAGTACTGTACTATAGCAGTCCCGGCAAGGAAGGTATGGTATAATTGGGTGCGTCGGCCTAGCCCTGCTAATAGAAACCCCTTTCTCTGGGACAGAATCAGTTCATTCGCGGGGCAGAGATACGGCAGCAAATGTCTAGCCTAGCCTAGGTAGTAAACGGTTGAGGTGGGGTTAAAAGGGGCTCGCTTAAATGGCGAAAAGGTGGGGAGGTGTCGGGGAATTGTCTACACATGTCACAAAGGATGATTGTTCTCTAAGGCTCGTATCAATAACATATTCTTACATGTGTTTTTATAAAAATGGTCATCCCAAAGGCGCGAGTCCGCGCTCACAGGATAAACACGGCCAACGAAGCAAGAGCGACAAGAACGAACGAAGCAGCAACAGAACTCGAAGCACTATTGGCAAGATCTCTGCGCGCAATCGTCTTGCTCGGACCCGAGAAAGCGCTACTCTTGTTTGCTCGCTTGAGTAGCAAAAGGTCATCTCCGTCAGCTCCGTCTCCGCGAATAAAGGACCACGTCAGCGCGGTGGCGTTGAGAATGGTGAGCTTGCTGAATCCGTAATGAGATTGATCAAGGACTGCTGTGATGTCTGAGATCGCCTCGCCAGGGTCCAGGACGCTGTGGCTTTCGACGTTGCCTGCCATGCCGTTGATGATGTGGGTTATGGATTTTCCTGGGTTGGTGTAATACGTGTTGTTATTCACGATGGACGTCTTATCAATCGTGCTGTTGCCCATAGGGTAGAGACGCTCATACCAATGGATGTGACTAATGATTGTTAGAACTCGAGAGCCAATTGATGACGGTGGATTATAAATACCCGGATAAATAAACGTCAACGTTGTATTCCAGCATGAGACTTTCCCAAGCAGCGCGCAAATGGGCTTGGTAGGATGATTCTTGTGTACTATACATGGGACGATGGCTCATCGCTATGATCCAGGGTGTCTTCGTACGGTCGACGCTGGCGAGATCTTTCGCTAACCACTGGTACTGCGCATATGCCTTGTTGTCTTTATAACTGCCATTGATAGCACCAAATGGCCCACTGTCAGTGACATAGGTCTCGTTTTCCGTGGGTAGCGTTTCATCTCCCGTGACATCGGCGGCGAAGGGATTAGAGGGGCTATTCGCAAGGTCTGTTTCACTGTCCAAAGTAATAAAGTGGGCAAGGCCGTAGTCAAAAGAGTACCAGAAGTTGCCAACACCACCAGTTTCGTTTCCTGGCATCCGGAAACGGTTTTGAAACGCAGTGAAGTTTCTGTTACTGTTAGGAAGGGACTCATTCGCGGAAATACCGACGGGCTCTAAAGCACTTACCTTTGGGAGGGCGGGCAACTATAGTAAGTCAGTTCAGATTCAGGCGCTGTGCTGTTGGCTTTATCATCGTTCAACCAAGCTGTCAAAATGTTGCCTGGGCCGTCAAACTCGCTGCAAGTAGCTTCGTGGTTTCCGGGGAGAACCATGTAGGGAATCTTAGAAGTGATATTGACCATCCATTGTTGCCAAAGATCCCAGTTGGATTCGTAAAGAACACTCATATCGCCACCTAAAGGTCCACCTTGATTGGCAATTTCTCCTTTAGGGAGAGGAACCAGGTATTCGGAAGGAATCGGATCCCCACCAGGAAGCTCAGTAGAGGTTCCGTTGTAGCAGACGGGCCAATCGTCCTCACAGGGTAGGATGCCAGAGTACCAGTCATCGGCGTAACTGAGATCGCCACCATGCCAAGCAAAAGCAACACCTTCATCTACTGCTTTCATTAACTGCTTGTGTGTACCACCAGCATTTGTGTATCCCATGTCATTTAACACGGCGACGGTGAACTCCTTCGGATTACCGGCAGCACGTGCTGTAGTGAAGCTCAAAATATCAGAGGCAGTCGTACCATTCGAAGCCGAGATCATGTAGCTGTATGTGGTATCCGGTTGCAACCCAGCGATTTGGACCTCATGGAAGAACTGGCTGCATTGTGTCACAACTACCTCGGAGCAAGATGGGGTGCGGTCATATCTACAAAGCCAAAATCGGATTAGCACCAACAAATCGTTTCTCATAGCGGTGTAATTAATTAACGAGCATGATTACGTACGTGTGAGAAATGCCACTGGCCTTGTTAGATAAGTCGGTTGAGCTATTACCCCAGGTCACAAGAGGGGACTCGTCCAAGCCAAACGGTGTTTGGTAGTGGATATTGACTCCCGTGGGAAGATACGATAATGAGATCACATTTATATTATTCGTTGGGTTACTCGACGCAGGTGCAACGGCTGGGGCTTCGACGAGACGTGGGAATCCCTTGCCATTGCCATTGATACTCGGGTCAACCCCTTCGACAAAAAGTCAGTTTTTGCCTATTCGAGAACGATGGTGGAGAGACCAAACGAAAACCAAATCTTTAAATTATAATTTTCAAGAGGAATTGGATAAAGTCTCGAAATCGCGAACAAAGGATCTGGATTGTCTTACAATCTGCAACTGGAACAGCTGGACCCTTGTAGGGATACCGAGTGTCAACATCGCGAGTATCAAGATCGTCCACAGGGATTGCACACACGCAGATGGCCGAAATCGCGCCCAACAGCGCCGGGACCGTGATTGTCTTCATACTGTGAAGCAACGATACTGTACTACCGAATTTGAAGGAGAAAGTCCAAAGGTCCGGAGTAGAGATGATGACTGCAAATACGCAGGAGAATGCATAAAGAAATCTGCTTTTCCAACTCAGAACAAGCAGGATGCAGGTCTCGGCACCTTATACCGTGAGGCTCCCACCCAGCAGACAAACAAGCTGGACCCAGTTGGTGCTTACAGGGCCCACAGGACCTGCCTTAGCTGAAGGCAAAGAAGACAAGCTTTCCGTCATTGCCTCCACTCTTGGCAGGCACCGCATCTTGCCGGGCATAAATGGGAAGCTGCAAGCAAAGGGCAATTTGTACGTGGCGTAGCTTGCGATGCCATTTACAGCAGGTAGTCAAATCGGCTATTGTTCGGTAGTAGGTCAACCAGTAGTTCTTATCGCGGGGCATACCCATTTAACATGGTTGATTGGTGTAAATCAACGAATGAACTGCTTCATTTCAGCTCAACTACATACCAATCAAGAAGAGGGTGAAGGCACGTGTAAAATCCATTTCACCCCGCCTCTAGATTGATTACTGTCCTCTTTAACTGACACGCCAGGTGTCCCTCTATAGGAAGCACTTGCGTAGTCCTGAGACATCTCATATTACCTTTCTCCTAAGATCTCAATGCCACAGTTAGCCGTAATGTTGAGACCTTTCACTTTTAAAAAAGAAATAAGTATTTTTTGGATTTCTAGTAGTTTCCTATTATGTCCTATAGCCTTATACTTCGTAATCCCTGCTTGCCTGATGGTACCCCACTACCCCGCACTTCTAAAAGTCTTGCATTAGATTGGATTAGAACGTCATAGAACTCTCTCTCCAGCTTCGTTTTCAATTCTATCTCAGAGATTTCTGGTCGGTTGGTGCAAGAAACATATATCCTAAATTGTTTTCGCTTTCTAATAAAGAGTTTAAATTCCCTGTCTCAATGCATGGAGGCATTGGGTACTCTTATTAAACTCTGTTCATCCGCTTCCTATGTCTAGCTGGCTAATTGTTTAACACAGTTTGTTAGTAGGTGAATCCCAAGCTTTACACTTTGAATACTTTTGAACTCATTATAAGAATTCTCACACGGAACTGCCGTAGCGCCAACGGACGCCCAGAGGATATTAAAGCTCCCTTCTATTATGCTTGAAGGGATGGTACTTACGCCACTAAAAGATTTGCCTACCGTTAGATACGAGGAAAGAAAGAGGGCGGATAATAGAGCCGAGAAGGAATGGAACAAGTGTTGCTTTCATCTAATGAATTCCTCTGAAAAGTCTAAAATCTGCACCTCCAAAATAAAAATATCTGTCGTTGTCTCATAATCCTTCTTCGAGCCCATTCAGATCAAACCACAAATAGCCTTGCCCTCAAGATAAAAAAATGGCACCTTAATAACCTATCCTTAATTTCTTTCCAACAACCGATGCTTCCGCCCTCCTTGTTATCATTCGTTGATCCATTTCTATCAGGTATTCAACTTTCCCACATTCCCAATGAAAACCACCAACACAGCGCAATATCTGCAAATATATCATTAGTATTACTACGTCCCAGATATTAGCGATGGAAGACATACGCAGCGGCAGCAGCAAGAATTTCATGTCTCTTTGCCCGAGTGAAAAGTGATAGCACACCCGAAAAAAGCAATGTGAAGATGAGCAGCACGCTGATTATGATTGCAATGCTGTGGTTATTTTGAGCCCCAACAGTGAGGTAGAAGAAGATATAGATCGGGGTTATGAGGATTGCGACGATGATGATGGTGATGATAAGGGACACGATGATTTCGATACGCTCCCGGTGATATAGAATCACGCCCGAGGACTCTGGGTTGGTCTTTGCGCGAAGCTCCTAGACACCAAATTGGTAAGAATCGACTTGCGGATATAATAGGAACAAGTAACTGACCGGCGAAGTGAGTATATACTGCAAGAAAACTGTTAGTATTATGTACGAACTGGCGGAGGATGACACTTACTCGGACGAGCCTACAATTCATGCGGTGCAGTATTTTCTCGACAAAGGTATCCAACCACGAATGCTCTCTTCCGGGTTTGAGCGCCACTATATCTTCCTTGTGGTATATATAACTCTCTTCGTCGACGATTGGGGCCTGCTCATCGAAGTATTTTCTGAGGCTCCAGTAGTCTCGGGTGGGAGGTCGATTAAAGCTTGCAAGGTCGTGGGCAGTAGTAAGAAGTTGGGCTGGTGATATTATTTAACTACCAAACAGAACTCAAGGGTGTAAATATGACTTACAATATTCCAGAAACATCTTCTCGATGTGTTCTAACAGCTCCTTACGCTTTGTGTTCTTCACATCACCCATCTCCCGAGACCTCAACCACCTAGGGGCTCTCACCTCATCAATCTTGTCCCAGTCATTAAGCTCCACTTCTAGCTCTCGAAGCTGGTCTTGCTTATGCAGTAGTAATCGAGCTTGCAGATACCCAAATCTTCTGTAGAGCAAGAAGTTTTCATCGCTATCGAGTAAGGCTGCCAGGCGAGGGTAGCCTGCCGGGCAGTTATCCACTGCGCACAGTTTCAGTCACAGAAACTGGAACTATCTTGAATCTCTATGAACCTACAGCTTCGTACTGTCGACCTTCCTGGCGGTATTGGATCTGATTTTCGGAAGACCGAGAGATTTGCGAGCCGGACGAAAGACCGCACTATCGATCTAAACTGAAAAGACGAAGATCGACTGCCTTAATCCATCGTTAGTTAGAGCCTGGGGCTTATGGGACTTATGGAACTTATTCGAAGGGATATTTACTCACCATTCTCGGTTTTGTCATCTGCTGCCCCGTTCGCTGTGGAGGACGGATTGCAATCATCCCTAGTTGGAATCATCACAATCATCTGCTTCTCGGCATTGTCGGGGCGTATCTCCCCTTTCTCCATACTACTATAATCATTACCTTTCATATTTAGTAGTGAAGAAATAGGCAGAGTATTTTTTGACGGGACTCTAGGGATCTTGAGACAAATAGAAGCAAGTCGGGTCCTCGACACATTTCAGAATCAAGGAATCTCACCGTTAAGACTGCAATGCAGCTATCCGCGAGCATCACGAGCCCTCAAGGCTTCTGTGAAAGAGGCGAGCTGATTGGTTTGTGTAATGAATATCATTGCAACTACCCGCTTCTACTGTGTTACAGTACTAAGCACCTAACCAACCAAGGCCACAGCACACTTCTTCAATTCCGCCTCTTCCTTATCTACAAATCGTAGACTGCGATTCCTAAGTAGTTCTTAGATCTTCTTGTTTGACCTCACCGGTGTCTCCATTAGCATCCTTATACTTATACCGCTGGTCTTGCGGTTCTTCTGCCTTTATTACTTCCGTGATCGTTGTCAGAATCCAAACTATTGCTCCCTCAATGGTTGATTTCCTCTTTACTTTCTCATCTTTTTCGTATTTTGGTCCGCCCTATAAAGTGGATTAGTTTAAATATTCTAAGAATAGAAAAGCAAAGAAGTTTCTTATATACCACCGTGTTTTTATCTGTTGGTCCGTACTTGCTCATTGTACGAAGAGTTGCCTAGGCTTCTCTAATTTGGATACTAGACTTCGGTTGCAATTTTGTCTCGTCTTGGATTAATGAATAGCAGACTTATCTTATGAGGGGGCTATTATTCAGTATGTAATAAGTTGTCCTTAAGATAGTTCTGGCTTTGTGGGTTTTGCTTGCACTAAAGAATATTTCAGTAAGAAATAGGAAGCCAGAAAGTATTTAACCGCATTAACTTCACTATCAGAACTCATCGACCCAAACAGATTCTACATCCTAGGTGGTATTCGCTATCAGGACTCATTAACCGAAACAGATTATTCACAGATTGTTTTTTCTGATTAATTCTTCTTTGAAAGTGAAATGATTCATAATGCCGTCCTGTATATCTCTGCCAACAATCGCGAGAGACAAGAGGAAATGACTCTTAGGTGAATAAACAGTTCGCTAGATAGGAGAAGAGTATAAAAGCAGAGCAAACATCACAGGAATCACTATTAATCCCGAGTGCTTTGAATTGAAAACTGCGATAAACGGACGCTTGACTCCCCTGAGTCTAATAACAAGTACTATCATAACGCGAGGAATCATACTATTCTCAAAGTACATTCGTATACTTGTGACTTGGCCTTAGTAATATGTTCCAACACATACAGTCAAAGCTAGTTTGCTTACTATTTATACTGTGAATGACTTATTTACCTGACTAGGTACTTAATCATAATGAGGGCAAACTTCTTCCAAAAGACTCGATGTAATAAAAACCTAGTCTTAGTCTAACTCATTTTAAACCAGTCTCAGTCATTTAACAGCAACGCCAAGTAGTCCTGACTTTTAAGCATTTGATCGCAGCTGGCAGTAACGGTGCGTTGGGGAATGATTTCAAAACATTCAAAAGATCTGACTGTCGCTATGCCGATCAAATAATGTGGCAATTTCCTCATAATGAAATCCAGCCGTGGAAAGCGTGTCTACAGACAGGTTTATTTGTCTCGACCGCAAGGATTCAGGGTAACCCGCCCGTTACTGCGTAGTCTTGGGTTTGATCTGAATGACCACCACTGGCTGATGATAAAGCCACCTCCAAGTGTGGCTTCTAGAAAGAAGATGTCGAGGATATAGGTTTGAAGAAGATGGTCGATGAAAACACGTGATAGTTGATGTGAAGACGACCCAGCTTTCTCGCCTGCTGCGGATGTTTTCAGTGGCTAGTCCTTCCGGGGATTCTAGGGTTTGGGGCCAAGACCTGGCCAAATTGATCTGTTCGATTTGTTCGTGAATCCTGAGCATTCATGAATCTCAGTGGATTTATAAATGCCCTCCTCCGTAGTTCATTAATGAATCTTAGTCTAGATTCACGTATAAAACTAGTCCACTGGTGAATATTAGACTGATTCACGAGTAAGCTGCCTAGATTCACGAATAAACTAGGGGATTTATAAATCCCTCTGATTCACGAGTAAACCGAAACATATCCTTTTGTTTAGGGGGAAATGGGAATCACGGAGTGGGTCAAACACAAGGAAGGAGCCTAACTCCAAGAAATATCAGCGAAAAAAACACTATGCGATAACGCAAACTCCATCCACCGATATAATTTCAACCCCACCTTTTCGCCAGTTAATAAGCGAGCCCCTTTTGCCCCCACGGTCAGACTGGATGTATTGAGTAGTCGATGGAAAGGCTGCATAAGTCGCGAGGCCAGCGTCGATGAGAACTTTCTTTCGTTTTTCTGGTAGGGTGTTAATTCTTGGAGTATCAAATTGATAATTGGGGAAGGTACCTAGAGATGTATCCGAATTATCTTTCGAGGTGGATTTGGTCGCGGTCGTAGCTAGATCCCCTGAATCCCTAAATCTGATATAACTATCTCTTACATGCCTCGCCTCTTTGTCATGGTACGGAGTACCAACCGAGAGCCTTTCTAGTTATGTGACGAGTCACGTATTCGGCCTCAACAAACTGTATATAATTGACTGGTCCCCAAGAACACCTTTCATTCTTCGCGCTTGTCTTATTTATCGAATACAAGATCTTACTCTATATAATCCCTTGACACTCTCTCCATCAGCTCTTCACCATTTGATGGATATTTTATAATTTGCTATGAAAATACGCCTTGCAGTGATGAAAGGGAAATATGCCCTACTAGGGGGCTTCTTGAGCCAAAACACTTTATATGTCGACAAGGCTTGAATAGAACGTATTATCATTAGTCTATTAGTTACTTAGATTCAAGTCCAACGCAAGTACCCATATGTAGTGTAACTCCGGCCTATTCGGGTGCGTGACCTGCGCTTGATGAAGCAATTGTCAAGCCTCGATATCACTCATCGGGATAATCAAAACTATTGGTTATTTCACCGAATTCGATTATACCATTTCCATTCTTCCAAAATGCCACATCGTCTTCGTGTTTTTTGACTTTAAACCAATAATCATGGTTTTTGAATTCCCCGGGGCTGGAAAGTATAACTGTAGTGCGAGCTGTTCCGTCATGTGGTACTATTGTAACGGTTTCACCATTTAGGTACTTCTTAGGAGGGTGCTAAAGGTGTCAGAAAGAGGTTGAGCTTCTAAAATAAGGGGTTCTTACCGCAGAGGCTCCTTTGGATATCCGGATACCTGACATCTTCAGCTATGTCGTCTTTCGTTGATTCTTTTCTTATTCTTTTTTAGGGCAAGATAAATGTCTTTTCTTTCGTTCTGGGTTTCTAACAATAATAGCAGCAAGAAATAGGAAGCCAGGAAGTATTTAACCACATTAACCCCAGGAGGAAATGACTCTTAGATGAATGATAGCCTTGAGAGTTGTATTCGTATACTTCTGACAAGGTCTCAGAACGGTATTTTAACGTCTAAGTCCGTTCGCTTAATACTCACTGCGAACAACAGCTGTATCTGACTAGATACTAAGTCAAACAAGGGCAAACTTCTTTCAAAAAACTCGACATAACAAAAATTCACTCTATGCCAGCTCTTGTCAAGCTATTTTCAGTCATTCAACAGTATTGCCAAGAAGTCTTGACTCCTTCTCAGCATTTGATCGGAGTTGACAGCAATGGTGAATTCAAAATGTTTAGATGAGTGACGGGACCATCAAGCAAGAAGCAAGGCACGACTCAATCATGCGTATGATCTGAGTAATCTGGCTGTGGCAACCATACCCACTAAGTAATGTAGCAAAGTTTCTCACAACTTCACAAGTGAAGTGAAAGCCAGCCGTGAAAAGCATGTTCCCAGTCACATGTAACTTAGGTCGACTGGAAGGACAGAGGCGGCCCGTTACTATCATTTCTTGTGTTTGATCAAATTTTCACCACTGGTGACAGATTCATTTCAAGGAGTGGTGCATTGGGAGAAAATGTCGGGGATACAAGTTGGATAAGTATGGTGGATCGAACCACGTGATATACGGTCCAAAAACAACAACCCAGCCAGCTTTCTAGCCTGCTGATGGGGCCATATCGGATTCTGACTTTTGATCCCAAAGACTGGAGAAGAAATGAGCTTTGTGTTCAGATGGAAATGAGAACCACGTCGTGAAGAAACCCAACTCCACGAAACGAAACATCAAAAATGCAACGCAAAAATGCGCGCTCGCATGCACAGATATAATTCCAGACATGGTGGCATATCCCAGCCTAAATCAGAGTGCTAGAGACACCATCGAGTTCTTCAGCTTTCGGGTTTCAACAACCGGCAATGGAAATGTCCTCCGACTACGGAGTGATGTAACACATTTACTAGAAATAAAAAATAAAATCAAATATCGATGTGAATGGCCTTAGAGCTTGAGCGACTGTTTGAAAAGACAGATAGGAAGAAGTGGTGAGATTGAAGATGAAGGACGGACTGTCTGTCAACGTGGACGTGGATGTGAAGGTGGGGGCGGGGCTCGGGGGAAAGTCGGCCCGGCCATTTCTGTATGTAAGCGAGGCGAGGCGAGCAGCTTGAAAACAACACCACGCCACGTCCACAACGTGGCATTTAAACTTCTCTCAACACCACATTTTAGATCTTGACCGGTCTATACGCTTGAGCCTCGGGCACTTCTATATGCCTTCTACAGATTCCTAGTACAAGGCTAGTCGACTGTCAGCTAAAAAGGTGCAAACTGTACCTGTATCCAACGTGCTCTGGGTCAATTGATCCCCAATAGTTCTTCAGGTAGGTTCTTCAAGTAGGTGGACGACTGAACTAAGCTTTTTCACTTTCTGGATCTGTAGGTCTTGACTCAGGAACGAGTTCTCCCTGGCCTGTCTCTGCTTTGGTTTCTTGGCTCGAATCCTCGTCGTTGATAGTTGCGACGGCCATGCCTTCAGTCCCCGTGTGGAGTGCTGGTCTTTCATCACGCCAGTCTAATGCTTCCATCGCAAGTTGAAGGTGGATTGAGACAAGCGACTACGGGCTCTAGTTGACATGTGTTGAAATGAGGCCATTGTGCCAGATCAGGATTTGACCGGATTGTTCAAGCGGCAGTCTCATTTTCCCCCACAGTTGAAAGTCCAGCAGTATATAAGTACCGACTGTTTCCTGCTAGATCTCCATTCTTTCTACAACCACTTGAACTTGGCCGTCAATCATTCAGACTTTCTTACCGCCAGCCAAACATGTATCAAACCGTTCTTTTTGCAGGCTTCGTTGCCCTTGCAGCAGCCTCTCCCGCAGCCCAGGGAATTGACTTTGCATCTATAAACGCTGCTCCTTCACCTTCCATGACCGGTCCTCCTGTCTCTGCCAACTCCGAGTCGTTCAACTACGACACAGCTTCTGCCAATGCTGCAGGTTCTGCTGCAGTCACCGGCATTGCTTCCGCTAGTGCCAGTGGCTCCCAAGCTGTCAACTCGAAGCGCAATCTCTCGCCCTCTACCACCACCCAAAAAGTGTCCACCGGCACATCAACAACCAGTTCCTCAACAGCCTGCGCCACCGTCCCCGAGGCAGGAACCTCCTGTGGCTTCATCAACCCCGAAGACCCATGTGCAGTGCAGCCCGACGGCTACGGCCCACACGTCACGCCCGACACCGTCGCGGCATTTACCGCCTACGCCGAATTCCACACGCAAGCCCAGGCCGCGAGGGCACCAGCGGGCTACACGCAGACCTTCGCCGACCTGGACGGCTCTGTCAACGGCAACACCTATCTGGGTCTCTCCACGCTGCAGTCCTACGACGTCCCTCTCTGCGGCCAGCACTGCGACAGCACGGCCCTGTGCACCGGCTTCAACATCTACGTCGAGCGCGACCCCTCGCTCAACCCCTCGCCCAACTGCACGCTCCCGTCCTCCATCACAAACTACAAGTGCACGCTCTGGGGCTCCAGCGTCGACGCAAGCCTAGCCACAAACGACGGGCAAAACCGCGGCCTCTTCCAAGTCGTCATCGCCGGCTCAGACGGCTTCACGAAAACCAACACCACAACCCCAGCTCCTTGCCCAGGCTGGCAACACCCCCAAGACTGCGGAGGTCGCGCCCACAACCACCCCAGCACCTGCATCGGCACATCTTTCTTCCCGGGACCCTACGATCCCCTCCTCTGCGCCTCGTACGCCCAGGCGCAGAACGCCCTCAACGCCAAACCAAGCAGCTGGAAGCAGTGGACGCGGTCGTACAACCCGTTGCAATGCAACTTCTTCAATGCGTTCATGCTGAAGAAGAATGGAAAGCCGTTGGGGACCTATTGTGGGCTTTATGCGCAGACGTACGGGGCTGGCGACGCGACTTATAGCCCTGGGTGGCAGGGGAGTGATTACTGGGGTATCGAGAGCTCGTGGGGCTTTTCGATAAATTAGTGGTGCGAGGTCTTGGTAGCAGAGGAAGGGGTAACATTACTAATTTGATTTTGACTTAGATCACATGAATTGACAAGGAGCTTTAATGTAACATAGCTTTTTTTTTTTCGACATCTCTCTCTTTGAAAGATTTAGTGTTCCGGTGAATTTGTTGTCATGATGACTTAGGAGGTTGCAGGTGATGTGTATGTACTACTGTAGAAGTGCAAAGAATGTGAAAGTCCGGCCTTTCTATAGATACACGCAAGCCTTCAAAGGGCTGGCATTACTTTGAGGCTCCTTCTGGTCTCATCGCTAGGTCGAGCTAATAGATTGATTGAAAGAAAAATTCAAAGGATATGTTAGGGAGACAGACATCATTTGACTCTGTAATAAATAGACCAAGCGAGTAACGTACATTATCATCTGCACCACAAAGGAAATCCTGTTTTTCTGAAGAGACCGCGCGACCATCACGACGCACCAAAGACGCCTGGAAGCATTATCATAAACTCCATACGATTGAACACCTCATGAATCTCTATAGATCCCTCGTGCACAAACCTTGCTATACATTTGCAAGGCATATAAACAATTGCCGTTTGGTTTTAAGTCCCGTAACCCCATGCTAGATCACACCTCGCAACGTTCCAGAATAATTGCCACCATACCATCAACAAACAATAGAGATAAGAAAAACGAGTAGATATAAAGGGGTATGTATGTCCAAAATGCCCGCCTTGTCTGCCTGATTAACAGGTCTGAACAGTATAAAAGGTGTTTTACATGAGTATACGTGGGTAGTAAAAAAATGCGCAGAACCGGCATGTCGTCGTTATATAATGTAATGTATATAGCAGATAAATCCAAGGAAGGAAATTGTGATGCCGGGTCGGGTAGTACAGGCCGATGTAAATTGGGGCTCAAGGAAATGTTGAGATGCGTTAGCTCTCTTCCATGATGCCTCCTTCACCTCCGCCTTCCTCTCGCCACTCTCGGCTGCGTTCTGTGAGGCGTTTGACGCCAGAAACTCTCCCGGACCAGAGACTCTCGATTGGGGTGCGGAACGTATAGCCTCGCTGGCTGCTAATGACTCCAATTGCCTGGAGAACAGCTTTTCTCGAGTCTCGTCCAAATACTGCAGGGTGATTGATCCATTCCAGACTGGATTCAAGCTCGGAATCTAGAGCTGCAACAGTGGCGGGATCGATCCCAGGAGAAGAGTTCATTTGGAGAGCGTCATTCGAGTGATGCCGGGGAATAGGGCCCCCACTCTGATTAGAAGTGGCAGTATTGGTAGGGGTGGGCGACGGTGTTTGGCGACGGTCAGGTGTTGTGCTGGTGGTTGGAGATAACCCGTCCGCAGTGGAAGCTCGGTAAGGTGACTTCAGGGACTGGGAAGGTGGTGGAATCGGAGGCAGACCACCTTTGCCCAGACCCTTAAGAATGGAGCGGGTCTCGTTGAGAAGGTGTTGCGCACGATCATGTTGGCCCCGTGATACCAATGTCAGAGCACGCGTGAGCATATCCGAAGTGAGGAGTTCCATTCGTCTCTGAACGACGCTAGGATGCGGGGGAATATGAGGGCTATTGGGCCAGGCAGATTTCTTTTGATTTGGTGACGCGGGAAGCATAGTGATTGCGAGAAGCGATGGACGAGGCAGGTGCGTGAGCGTCCCGTCGCGGAGAATATCGCCCCAGGTAAGGTCGGCTTGGATGAGAGGAACTTCCTCGATAGATAATGTGCGCTGCTCTTCCTGATCAAGAGGACCACCGAGTGCTTCGAGTCCTGAAACGATTGATTCCCAGGGGTCCTGAGGCAATTGCTCTTGTGAAGCATTATCAGGCGCGATAACCAATTGAACAAGGATATCTCTCTTGTCGCCAAATCTCAAATCTCCCAGCGAAGCTTCGGCATCTTTCCCGGTAGCTCGTTTCGTGATCTGTAGGGCCCCGCTGATTTTCACGAATTTCGCTGGGGATCCCTCGGGTAGTCTCATCTTCAACTTCACATTTTGGTGAGACATGGTTTGCAAAGCTCCGAGACAACCAGCAAGGCATTCTCTCAGCATCATCCAGTCCTTGACATAGGTGTACGATGCCTTTGTTCGCGTTGATAGCTCGATCATCGTATCTGGCTTGTGGGTCATTCCGAGACCGAATGAATGAATAGCGATCCTGTCATCATTAGCAACATACAACTAAGTAAAGAAGCAGCATCAAAAATAACTTACTTTGCTGCCTCTGCTCTCGATACAACGAAATCAACGCTCTCTGGATCTGAGGTTGAGGAGTCGCTGATCAAGAGAATGGTGGCTATCGGGTTGTTCGACTTCCTCTGCATGAGGAGATCCATTGCGACGTTTGCGCCCTCAACCACATCAGCCCTGTGACTCTTCTGTCCCACGGGCCTGACAGAAGCCAAGACATTAGACCATCCATTCCAGGTCTTCGTAGTCATGCCAACCAAGGGAGCTGCACCGTTGCTTGATCCGAATGTGACAAGACCCATACGATCGCGTTCCCCAAGATTGGAAACCATGAATTTGAGTGCATCTCGAACGAGGCTGATCTTGACTCCTTGCATGGACGAGGATATCGGGACGACGACTACAATGTCGACCGGGACGTGGACTGCCGTAGGTAGACGAACTGCTCTTCCGTTGGTATACTCAGTGGGAGCAGTCGTAGCGGATCTAGCCCCACCGTATGAAGACGAATTCACCGAAGAGTTACGCTGAGGAGGGTTGGTAACCCTTTGCCAGTCTTCTTCGTCCGTCTCTGACAGGTCATAATCTGGGCTGCGAACAGGAGATTCAACAGCATTCAGGTCGAGTAGAGCTTGTTTCCACAACTTCAACTGATTTCTGTTTTCGAACTTCAGATGGAACGAAGGTAGTTCGGCCACTGAAAGGCTGAGCGTAAGAATATTGTCTTCTACTGGTCTGAGATTAGACATGGTGATTTTCTCGGTCTGGCCAAGGTTTGGTTTACCGCCAGATTCTATAACCTCGTTCAAGTGCTTCTTGATCAGTATGGATCCCTTTAAAGTGCATCGAGTGGTTTTCTGGTTTGGCGCTGTATCCTCCCAACCTTGCGGAATTGCTACTCTTTTCTCCTTCACACAGATGAGCATTTCCGCAAAGAGAAAACATTCCAATTCTTGCCAAGATTGCCGGTCTTTCCCAACCCGGATTGTGCCATATAGCCGAAGCTTTCCAAATCTACAACGGTTAGCTGAATTGCGCTTGAGAAGTCAGTCTCAAATACATACCTGTTGAAGTCAAGACCGTGCCAATTTTCTACCCTCAACCGCAGGTTTTCTGTGATATCTTCTAATACTTCTTGCGATTCGTAGGGATAGAAACGGGGGGCACTTTGGGCGGGAGATGGAGGCCTAGCGTAGGTGTCTTCAGGTCGTGGCCCAGGCAAAGGGGGTGCTGAGCGGAGATCATCAGGATCGGGGCGCCATTTGTTGTCCGGAATCTCGACAGTTACTAGACAGGTTAAAGTTTGCTGTTGGCGTGATCTGTTGAGAGTCGGGAATTCTGATCGGACGCTGACAGACGGTGGGGGGATGGGATTCCTGGAGACACTTGATCGAGGACTAATAAGACCAGACTCCATAGACTGCACATCGTAATCGTGTCGCCTTGGAGGACCACTCGTTGCGCTCTCGGAGTAATTAAAAGATTGTACACCAGTAGTCATTGAATCATTCCGACCATGTCCCTGAGGTTGCGGTTGCGGTGGCTGTGGCTGTGGCTGCGGCCATCTATCGCCTGAATTTCCAGTGGCCACAGAGTTATTTCGCGTTTGCCATGTGCTATCGCCGGCGACCTCAGCTGAATCGCTTCGAGTGTGCCCATTCCGTGAAGAAGCCCCATATCTGTCCACGCGCTCCCTGCTGTCCTTACTATCTCCCGAAACACTGGTTCTGGCATCCCGGCTGTTCTGCCTGCCATGTGGTCTGTCGGATTCTCTGCTATGCGGTCGCGCGGTCTGGCCATCCCAAGGCACAGGCGTCGTCTGTTCTGATCTCGTTGACTGGTCGCTGGCAGAGACTGATCGGACGATGTTACTTAGCTTCTCTGTATCGAGCATCTGTAATCAGCATCTGGCACGGCAATGGGAAACACACCAGCACCGAAGGTCTTACCAATATCCAGCACATTTCCTCCCCTACTCGTATCGAGACCGAGGGGTGCATTGCAAGTCGGGCAATACTGGGACTCGAACTCCTTGATATATTCGTAGAAGCAGGCTTCGTGGGAGACATGGCCGCAGGAAAACTGTAGGATGCGCTCTCCTCGAAGGGTATGCTCTAATGGCTCCTCGCAGACTGCACACTCGCTGCCGACAAACGTCCTCTCGCGCCTCGTGCGGCTCCGATCCGTATCCAACATTCCTGCCATCCCTCCGCCTGCTCGCCGCCGCAAGTCGTTGGAGCCTTTACTGCTGCCGTTCCTCGAATGCGAAGACTCAACTGATGATGGCTTCCGAGACGATGCAAGATTCTGTTGGTTGGCTGAATGCATAAGATATATCAGTCAACCAGTCGCGATAGGGGTCATGAAAAAGAATAAAACCCAAGGACAAGGGCAGGAGCCGGCGATCAATGGATCGCGAATGAAATTGCAAATACGTATGTATGTATAGATGTGGATTTATGGGTATGGATGAATAATGGGTACAGAGAACGGATGATTTTGTTCAGGTCTGATGGTGCAAAACACGGGGCAAGCCAGCGGGCAAGTAGTAGGGGGCCAGCAGCGTACCTTCTCTCGCGTGTAAGCCTGGAACACGGGCTACGGATCCACTAGGGATGGCCTTGTCCTTGTCCTTGTCCCTGCCCTTCTCTCGCTTCTTGGGCTTGCTACTGCTTCCCAGCAGTCCAAGCTCAAACAACGCTCTAACCTGGTCCTGTGCTCGCTGTTCTTTTCGAGCTGCTGCTACTGCGGCGGCGGCGGCAGCAAAAGTATTGGTATCGGAAGTTCCTAGCTGCTCTCGATCTCGATTATTCGCAAAGTTGGAACCAAAAAGACTTTTAGACATGTAACAATGTTTGCTGCAAGCGCAGGCGGACGTCTATTAGTGGTGGTGGTGGTGTTGAGGTCGAGGTCGAGGTCGAGGGAGGTGCGCGAGCCAGTGCGTACAGTATGAACAGTGTTGATCTCGCGGGGCTTGGATGGATAGATAGATGACTGTACTTACGGTACTTCTCTCCGCCAATTGCAGTTGTTCGCTAGCAATTGTTGCGTTTTCCTTGAACGATGTAGTACAGTACAGTCCAGTACAGTCCCTTCGTACCAGAACCGTGGCCGTGGCGAGAGCGGAGCGGGCTGGGAAGGACCTTGATATTGTTTGGGCCCCCAAGTGGTTTATGTAGAAGCACAGGCTGGAAGTATCACTGTGGTCGAGCCTCGACCCGATGGAGACGCCGGGTGCAGAACTAGCTGCACGGGTAGACTTGTAAAAGTCAGGTCAGGATAGTCCTGGAATTCGCGTCGAAGAGATCTGCGATTGAGCAGTACTCGTAATACTCGTAATTGGCGAGTGGATGAATGATGGGGACCACAGAGAGGTTGGCGCGCCGCCTTCTAGTTGTGGTGGAGGTTCGGTCTTGCTGCTACTGCATGCATGAGCTGGAGCAATACGGAGTAGGGGATAATAAGGCAAGCTAAGGAAGTCCTTGGTTTAGAAGGCAGCTGAGGTTTGAGATGGGACCAAGTCAGCATGTGGTTGAACAAATACAAATACAGGCTTGAAACTTGTACTGTAGTCTGATTATGTGTAATACAAGCAGGAGCACCCCTCCCGTTGCTCGGGCTTTTTTAGAAGATCGGGGGGGGGGGCGCATTTCTGAAGGCCCTGGTCAAGTTTTGCAGTGGACTACTCCGTACGGAGCATGGCATGGGGGTTGTGATGGGAGGTGCAGAGCAAAGCTGGTAAGTTGACTGTCGCGCCAAACCCTTTTCTTCCATCTTAACAGCCTATTTCTATACGGAGTACAACTCTACAGTACAAAAGCTGTCTATCCAGTACAAAAGCTGTCTATCCTACTGTATTATTTCTACGTTATACGGAGAAGCTCTTGGGATTCTGCTTAGATGATAACGCCATCTCCCGGTCACTTCTCCAGGCCAATATTCCTATTTTTCCTCGATATTAATCGCAGCCTTCCTTCGCTTCGGTACTCCGTACAGACGACTGTACTACTGTACGGTAGAGTAGAGTATCACAGGAATCGAGTACGGAGCTAGTACACATTACATGGTTGTTCACTGCCAAACTGCAAACAAAGTAAAGCTCGTGCAGTAGAATGAACCGAACTGCATTAGTTAAGCCCGGTAGGCCGGATTTGGCATCTGGCGACAATCAAATCAGGAGAGGCCGACAGGGGAAGAACAGCCTGGGATTTACGGGAGAAAGGCCCTATTGGAGCAGGAGCTCCTTGTAAATAATTGACTCCTATCACTGCTATCAGTCAGCATATTCAGTCAGTTCACAATGCAGTTCACAATGCAGTTCACAGTGCAGTTCCGGGAGATACTGCCGTTGAACTCGTCCACCTATTAACCCTCATTCAGAGTACCGATCACTGCATGCATATTGGTGCAGGTTCAATAGGTTTTCAACCCCTGAAGCCGTTCAGTTTTGTCCTTTTTGCAGCGCCATGTCTGCCAGGGCCACATTCAAAAACCAATAGACTACCGCTTTTTCCAAACCCTGTTCCCCGAGGTCCCTGCCCTGCTACCCGAAGGCTGATGACAGGGGTTCAAAAACGGGAGACGATCGTACTCCGTATTGTACCGAGTACCGTACGGACTCCGTATTGTTACAGGAAGGAACTGTAAATAATGGTCCCTTCTCAAAGCCCTGTTTTGGAGTGTTCTAGTCTCACAAATCTATAAAACCTCACCCTTCTCAACGCTCAAAGTTCCTGATTCTTGAAGCATTCGCAAGGTCTTTACGGTGAACGATCTACGAACTACCGGTATTATTCAATGCGGGCCGGCATTTGACAGAACCCGAGTAAGATCTCGCAAATACAGATAGGCATCCGAAATTTCGGTTCTATGTTCTGGCTGAAAGAAGTACCTACTCCGTAACGTTTACGCTTGAATGCTCCTTTTTACCGGGATGGGCTGAGACTGATTTGGTAGGACAGTCGGTGTTGCAAGATCACCAGCGCCATGTAATAGTCTATTAAATTTCCGATTGATAGTTCAACGGTTCCCGGGTCTTGTTCCAAAATTCCAAGACGAGTGTTAATAATAGCTTCCTGATCAGGCCAAAATTGTCACACCTTCATCTCAAGATTGCCCAAACTTGTCCTTACAGATCTCAAGACGATGAACCAAGAAAGCTCGGCGCGCACATGGCAAATCGTGCAGTCTATTTAGGCTTTTAGCATTGTCCTAATTCAGAATGATCTTGGGGGTATCTTCAGTTAATCAATGGGGTAATCATGAACACTTGACAATCTGTCAACTCCAAACTCCAGTCTAATAAATCTTTAATAGATGGTCTATTAACCAATTTTGGGCGAGTCACGCAGAAGGCAGCTGGACTAAAATGTCGCGGATTCAAATTTAGAGGGTGTAACAGAAGGTTTATTTCTGGATCTTCATCTTTCTTCCGATGTGGCCACTTACAGGCCTTCCAAAGCACCTCGATGAGACCAAAAAAACTCATGATAAGGACTTCGTCGCCACCACACCACACGACCTCGCACCGTTGTCGCCGTGCCTCTATCGCGCAGCAGCATCAGCCCCCCCATCGATATGCTTGAATCGAAACTCAACTGCCGATCATAGTCTGCGAAAATGAAGTCTGAAGATGAGTAGCAAAACTCAAAACCAGTTACTTTAGACAAAGAACAAAGTTTCAAGCTCGAAAAACATCTGATGGCTTCTCGTTCGCGGGAGCAACCGATTCGTTGGGCTCTTAGACGTCGCCATGTTCCTTACATGTGGCGTCAAGGAATATTGCCCCCCTGAAGCGCTACATCGCTAAATACCTAGGTACTGAAAAACATAAATGTCTGGTAATCGTACTTTTCTTTGTATATACTGTAAGAGAGCCTAAAGGGACGATTCCATTGGATGACTCTCTTGTTGAAGTGTTTTGTTCACTAGGTCAGGGGTTCATCATACCCATGCTGATACTCGGTGCTTCTCGTGGTTACGCAGATTCCTTCCCCACCATCATCTTGCATATCGACTGCCTGGCTACGCCGCTGCTACCCTAAACTTCGCTGGAAGTAGATAACATGAACCCATGCCCCGCCATGACTTCAATGTCACCCATCCTCCAGGATTCAACCTTTGTGAATCTATAATTACCTACATCGAGGAATTCGCCTCTGGTGTCATCAATAAAAATAATCCGCAAGCATTAGACAACCTTCGCTGACCACCCTGATTATTAGGTGCCACACATAAGTACGAAGTACTTATTTAATTGGCTTCACCTGGACTCCAGGTCCTGAGTCGCACACAGCTGGATCGCCCTGCTTATCCAGCTGCATCTCGCATCTCGACATCATTGGATATGGGACACTATACTAAGGGCAGACTACCAGAATTTCCATGAGGCGAGGCATATTTCGATTCTTCTTGGGGTTTGCCTGACTTTGGGGACGTCATCGGCGGCTTTTTTTCTCTAGACGCTTTCGATCTCGGTCATGTACTTTGTTCTTGATTAAAATGTTTCCATTAAAATGTTTCCCGAAGGCATGCAGTCTATGCCGTGCCGTCCTATATTTGAAAGCCGGACCCTTCTTTCCAATATATCGTTGTGCCGTTTTAGGACTACCTCGTTTGGAAATCTCCGCCCCCCATCTTCCACGCACCACTGTTCAACCTCAACCAACCACTTCTATCAAAGATAGCTTGATCTGATCGATGGCGCAGAAAAAACGTGGCAGCCTCGTGGTGCGATCGGTTCCAAAGTTTGACGTTACAAGTGTAGCCTACTACACGACGCCGTCGTGACCTCTAGCTGGAGTAGCAAGTGATTCGGCGCAGGCCAGGACAGCAACCTAATACAGTTCAAGGTTGCCTCCAATCTACTATTCACGCCAAAGAAGCCCGAAGTCGCCGAAAGAAAACGTCTGTCTCGCGCGAAGTTTCCATGTTAGATCATGCAATAAACCTGATAAGTCGCACGTCTTCAAGAGCTGGTGGCTGCTCCTGGCTACTCTAGCAACTCGAAACAACTGGTATTCAGCCACGGGATCAAGAGTCAAGATAACATTATAATGATTGTGGCTGCATTCCACGACTCATGGTCAGTGGTCACTGGTCTGATTCATCTAATGCGAGTCCGAATATCCGAATATCCAGCCTACAAATGTCCCTTTTCAAGAGCGAGTCAGTATTGCAGACATCCTTGACTGGTTGTTTGAATGAAATACTCTGGACCATCGAAGCACGCATTTCAATCATGTCTCCTGGTTTTATTGGGGGCCACTCTAGCTAGTAAGCTTCATCTCTTCTCAGCCCGACCATCGATCCGGCTCTAGAGATCGCCCTAAAATCCCAATCGCGGGCACCCCGGGCAATCATACCGATCCGCTAGGACGCCTTGGACTCCCGCCTCTTTGAACTATCAACACCAAGAAGTTATCACGGCTGGGTTCTCTGGCCGCCAGAGCGGGGCTGTATCTCCGGGGCCCAGGCTTCCAAAAGCTCTACCGTCCCGTGCTTATACTAATAGACCATACGAATCGGGGCGCCGATAGGCTTCAAATGCAGTTCAAGCCTCTCAAGGTCATTACACATATTTCAAAACTTAGTTTGACATTGCTGCTATTGAAATTGGCTCTTTTACGCTTGCTTAGATTATTGAGACTCACTGACAGGTTCATGCCAGAATTGCCGTCGGCTAATTTCAAAGATGCAATACTCATTAAGTATCAGACGTTCTAATATATCCAATCTCAGTAACTACATACCGGTAGCTGACCCAAAGCCAAATTCTAGATACTTCTCCACATTTCAATGACAATCTTCTGCCCCAGCGAGTGCCGTTGTTTCTTGCACGCTTTGTCAATAACGTTTAGGCCTAATAACGTGCCGTTTGCCCATCTCGCCTTCATTAATCGAATAAGCTAAAAGATGATCCGCGATCAAAAAATCGAAGATTCGATAGAGCACCACAAGGAGAAAAATGCTTGCTATGGATAAGGTCTGGTCCAGCGGCCAAGTAACGGTCTCACACCAGTCGACGTAGTTTCCGGGGATTTTGACAGTTTATTCTTAGGTATAACTAGTCGATAGGATGATTAATATCAGTTCCACGTGGGACTACTAGATTATGCAGCAAGCATGTTTGAAACATTTTGGCATGCAGAGTTCGAATATTCGCCCCTTTTGGAGGGGGCTTGTAAATCCTTCAGCAGAAGTTCATGCACACCATTTGCCTTGCGCCACACAGCCACAGGGACTACACTGACTGATGTGGTACAATCAAAGATGATGAAATGGTTGCCAGCCATGAGCAGTGCAAGGCGTTTTCGTTTTCGGCATTTGAAACTACAGGCACAGAGGAAGTCTATTCAGACAATTCTCACTTTCTACATTATCATGCAGAGATGAAGATCTATAGCCGATCTATATGCAGTAAACGATCGCACAGTACAGTATGTACCCCCTCAATCCTTGTGAAGATCTACAATGTCTCTATTATTAGTCTTTCGATGGTGCAGGGGGTTGCCATGAAACTTACAAAAAGTATTTTAAGGGCTTCCTATAGGTTTTTATGCCGGGAATATACCTCTTCTAGTAAAAAGAGGATCTTTCGGCTGTCTGATCTTCAGATAAAGCATAAATGATCGCATCTAAGGAGCTATATAGCTAATAGATACCTTACTTTACCCTTGCAAAAACCCCTACCCTTTAACTTTTTGCAAGTCTCGTGGCAACACCTGTACTGTACAGTACATAATTACTCTTCAAGTCCGTTTCATAACCCCGCCGATCAAACAGCCCAACCCCACTTCCCATCATGCCCCGCTTCCCAGCAACCCAGTCTCTTTTCTAGAAATCCCAAGAGAACTTCACAATCGCCTCAGCACATCTAGCTTCGTCGCAAAACTCGGAGCTGTCAAGCCTTGGCCAACCAAATTGAACCCTACATACACATGGAACGAACCGCCTATCCGGAAGACGCAGGTCCCGCCAGGCATTCATCCTTACGTCGAACATGGTTGAGACATCCTCGACGCTGTACTGTAAGGTTCCAAAGCCAATCCAAACCCCCAATCCCGACAAACGTGAGCACAGCAGACGCATAAGCACATCACTCACGGACTACAGAACGCATAAGCACATCATTCACAGACGACAGGCGATCACAGGATCTACCGGTAGAACAGACGACAACCGTACGGCAATTCCTTGCCAGGCCCAGGAATACTATGTAGAACGCGTTGCAAGGTTTCCAATGGTTGGTTAACTGCTAACTTTTCGTCTAAACTGGAACTGAACCAATAAGATAAAGCATAAACTGGATATATTACTTTAACCATCGTTTGAACCAGTGGTTTTATACTAGCGCCAAGCCAATAGAGCGCCAAGCCAATAGAGAACCACAGTTAACTGGTAGTTAACTGGTAGTTAGCCCCACTATTTAGACAACTTATAGGGTTCAAGATACATGTATCGCCAGGATCACTTCTAGTTGTCTCTAAAAATGGATCACCTAGATCACTTCCAGTGCGGAATTTAAGGCTTAAGACATGCTAAATGCAGATAAAATAAAGTAAAGAAGAGAGAAAAAGAGGGAAGTAAAATCTGGAAGAAAAAGTGCCTAAAAGTGGGAATTACTATATCCTTTTAGCTTATATAGGGCCTTTAGTAGAGGCTTCAGGGGCCTCCAGGGGATAATACCTAATAAAATCGACGCTAGCTAGTTTAGTTAGTTAACTAACTAGTTAAGGAAATGTAAATGGTTGGTTCGTGGTTCTTGAAAATAGTAAAAACTACAGTTCTGGTTTAAGCAGTTAGCTGGCTTAGTTCAGTTCTTGAACCAACCATGGGAAACGTTAACGCGTTGCTTGCACAGACATTGGGAACTTAAAGGCATGAAGGACTTGATCATCCGAGTTCAGATAAGGTCTAGGATCCTGATTCTTCCTCCAACCTTATTATGACTGTTCATCTTCTGGAAAGTCTCCTTGCTCATCCGCGGAATGGTTTGGTCCACATCCTATCCGATCTTGCATAAGTAAAGTACTACGTTCCGCAAGTTACGCAGCTCAATAGCATAAGATGGTTGCCGAAGATCTCCACATCCCGATTGTTTCTTGTTTGAATCGAAACCTAGAAGTCCAGGTAGTTACTTTGCGTTTGGAGAGAAACAATAACCTCTGCTTTCTTCTCGTGCTGTATATATTCCAGTGCCTTTCTTGGTTAGTTGAGCTGTCTTGAGATATCTATAATGTCCAACTTCTCGGTGTGGGGTTCAGATCTAAGTTCATGTGTATAATTATCGACTTGCGAACTCCTCAAAGTCGAGAAGTGCACCTCCCCAACCGCGCAACTCTAGGGAAGACAAGGAACAGACCATCATCCTCAGCTCGGTTTCAGCCTTGTAGGTCCGTTCCGATATGGGTTATCAAATGTACTAATTTAGGGAAGCAGTCAGTCGATTTAAGGGACATGCACATCTACCTTCTTGCTCGAAGTGGCAGTGAGAATGCTGGATAATCGCTAGTCCGAAATACAGTTAGTACAAATCCGACACCACCAGCCGCTGTCACAATGCATTATAAGTCTTGATGTACATATACGAGCACAAGTGTGCTGCACACCGCGTCATTTCAGCCGGGTTGTAGCGCTTACGCCGCTATCGTCTGTATTTTTTTGGACAGGATGACGTGAGGCAGGCATCAGTGAATATGTGTGGTGGCGGAGGCAGATGATGGTGTGGTGGGGTTGATTGGTGTTGGTCTTTTGGGGGTGAGATAAACGTGTGTAATCAGGACGTCTGGTGGCTAGAGAAGAATTGAAGGGGGTCAGACAAGACAATCATCCTAATTGTCATCATAACCTTTTGCTTTTCTCCGCCATGTTTATAAGGAAAGAGAGCGAATAGGATCATTGATTCTCCAAGAATTATGTTCTAAGCCGGCCTATCTTATGCATTGTCTTGTTTCGTATCCAGGAGGATATGTTGGCAACTTGTTTGCTTCTCTATTGTATATCTTCACATTGAACTTTAAGCGATTCAAAAGTCTGGTGGAAATTTGAGCAGTACTCCTGGCAATGCCAAAAGTATTTGTTTGCCTCATTGTTTCACTCTCGCTGTATCTTCTCCAAACAAGCAAATGCGCATGAGAAGTTGAGGTTCATGCTCTTTCTGTCCCATCGATCCCGAGGAAACAGATTTACCAAATCATACTCTCTCCTCCCTTGAGTAGTGGCTTTCCCCACCTCGCTCTCTATTGCTTTCGTTCTCTACCCCTTCAATATTTCGTCCTAAACTTTACTATCCTTTCCGGTTTCTGTGCAGAGTAATCAGACAACTCAGATATTTGGTGTCGAGGAAATGACGTTAGGAACCGTGATTGCCAACAAGGAGCTGTTGGGAACAGAAGTGGGACCTGCAAAGAAACATATGGAGGTCAGGACTTCCAGAAGGAGCCCAGTACACAGCAGGCGACTATCTTGTTGTTTTGCCTCGAAACCCCGAGGAAACAGTCAGGCGAATCCTCAACCACTTCGGACTTTCAGAGATAGATATTATGTCCACCACTGGATCAAGGAAAAAGTTCCTGCCCAAGACTCCAACAACCATTGGCCATTTCCTATCGACTGTGGTCGAGCTCAGCACTCCCATCACGAAGCGTCAAGCCGAGACACTCATGACATATGCAAGCGCGGAAAGGCAATCTGCAATTGCAGAGTTGAAGGAAGACGCAATTTACCAGACGTATCTCCAAGAGAGATATAGTATCATCGATGTCATTGAGAAGTTTCAACTCAGTTTACCTTTCAGTACTTACATCGACATGCTCCAGCCATTGACACCGAGGCAGTTTTCGATCTCATCCTCCCCATTATGTTCTTCAAACCGAACCTCAACTACCGGTAAAGACCATGCTCACACCGTCTCCATCACCTATGATGTGTTTAAAGCACCTGCTTGGTCTGGCCGTAACACCTTCTGCGGCGTGGCATCCACATTTCTTGCGTCACGTCGCTCGGGCGACAAGATCTCCTGCTTCGTTCGACCCACCAAAGTAGGCTTCCGCTTACCTACCAGTCTTGAGACACCCGTCATCATGATCGCAGCTGGAACGGGCCTTGCGCCTATGCGGGCCTTCATCCAAGAACGCGCTGCCATCATCGAGGCTGGTGTGCGAAAGCTGGGCCCCGCGATCCTCTTCTTTGGCTGCCGCCATGAAGATAAAGACTACATCTACAAAGACGAGCTGCGTGAGTGGGAGCGGAGGGCGTCGTGGAGGTGCAGACGGCATTCAGCAGGATGGGAGACCCGCCGAAGCATGTGCAAGATCTTGTTTGGGAGAACAGGAACAGAGTTGCGGATATGTTTCAAGCCGGAGCAAAAATCTTCCTCTGCGGAAGTGCAGCAAGACTGGGTAGGAGTGCAGCGGAGGTTTACAAGAAGATCCATCGCGAGAAATCGGGGTGCGGTGAAAAAGAGGCGGATAATTGGCTTGAAACGGTGAAGGAGAGCCGTTATGTGAGTGATGTGTTCGGGTGATTAATAGATCAAGAGGGGCTTTCAAGGTCATACTGTATTTAGGACCATTTTAATAGAAAGTATTTTGACACTTGATCCCATGAGACACCGGACAGCCTACTCCGTATGCGACGCAAAAGAACCACGGAATTGTTTGCAGCATTCGTACAATAACGCGGCAAAGGAGAAAAAAAAAAAGACAGCAAAGCAGTGCAGCAGGGGGATATTCTCCCCGAAATACTACAGGTATTCGGGATTATTCATCTCTTACCCAAAGCTTCCTTCGTACAAGCTTTTATTTCCATCATAAGCTTTCGCAACAGCCCCAAAGCCCCCAAATGAAAACGGCTACTTATAGCAACGCTCGCTTCCAAGATTAGGTGAAAGCTGGGGTAAAACGAGAATTCAGGTAGGACAACCAGCTCACGATGGCCAATAACATGCAATGCATCGGTCAGGACATGCACCTCGCCGCAGGGCTGACAGGCTTGGCAAGCACCCCTTCAGCCATCAGCCTATCAAACTAATTTTAGTACCTAAAACCGGCCTCTGAGTGGTTAGCGCTACGAGACATTTTGATTGCTGCTCCATTTAGCCCCTTTTATTGAGGCACGTAGCCTTGACGGCTGAAACAGGATTCACAGGTTTTTTGTGACGCGATGTGAATGAATGCTTCGTACGGACCGGTCATTATAAGGCGCAGTCTTGGCCCTCATTCAAGCTTTCTTGAGAACAACCTCCAGGCTCGGTCGTTTAACACCATCATCCTTTCGCCATTCGAAAATTGGTCCTCTGCCGAAGTCAGCCTACACTATCTCTTTCAGTGAGAAAGCCTTACATACCTTCCTCGGCGCATCATCACAGCCATGGATGTCATCGATATCCTCAACCTGGTCGCACGAAAGAACAGGACCACATACCCCAAGAAGAAGTCCAGGGTCAAGCCAGGCATCATCGCCGCCATAGTCGTTATTGTGATCGTTGTAATCATCATCGCCTGCATCGTTGCGTTCTTCGTTATACGCAATAAGAAGAAGAAGGCTGGGTTGGGAGGTGGAAAGATGGAGGGTGGACTAGGACACCATGTGGAGGAAGGAACGCCGATGGTCGCCCCTCCTGGAGGCAATACCAGTTATCAACCTCTTCAACCTCAACCGGGTCAGCAGCCACCACAGGGTTATCCCCAACAGAGCTATCCCATGGCTGGAGCACAAGGCTATGGTCAAGAAGGCTATCCTCCGGGTCAGCAGCCACCGCAGGGTTATCCTCAACAGAGCTATCCCATGGCTGGAGCACAAGGCTATGGTCAAGAAGGCTATCCGCCGGGACAGCAGGCTACGGGGCATACGGGCGCAGCAAATGATTACTATCGGCAGCAGTAATTAATCCACGGGACGAGGTTGCTTTGCAGGCGGATTGGGGGAAGGTGGAGGCGCACAAATGAATACATTGCGGATGCTGATTGGATCCATCCACGATATCGATGTGAATAATTGGGAGATAGGCTGGTGGAAAGGTTATCAAAGATTCAAAGGAATCCGAAGCGTTAGGAGGTTCAGCCACTTTGAAGGCCTGCCCTTGTTCGAGAGAATCGTTTTAGGACTGAGTCGAAAGCGGACAGTCAGGAAAGAGTACGCTGGACGATTGATACCCATTACGATATAATGACAATGACAAATTTCTTTACAGATATATTCTGAGTGAATTTCAATTCCATTCGACCATATGTCGAGACAATCATAACGAAAGGAAGTGTTTTCGAGCTGTCCACCAGAAGTTTTGTTGTGTTCACCTTTTCCGAGGTTCCTTTCCAGCTTTTCTTCATCCCAGTTCTACTCCTTTCATTCTTTGAAAACTATTGACATCGCGTTTTGGCATGGAGAAGGCTTCACCGGCTATTTGAACGTTTCTAACGATTGACTTTCGTATAATGAACCTCGACTGGTTGATGTATCATTTGTCTCATATTGTAGCTGTGTACGCTCTGTATGCTTTGTTCGAGATTGATGAGATTCATTGAGAATGTGAGAAGATATAAATCTTGTTTTCGTGACTGCGGCGCCTTCTCCGTCATTCAAGCTTCCCAGAAACGACTTTGGAACGATTTCTCGGCAATGGGTACCCAATACGGAACATCCTGGCTGATGATATAACATACGATAGCTTCTATCTCCACCATGAAGATCTGACTGGCGAACTCTAGTACACTTTGGCCTCCGTTATCCAAAGCTTTGAGATCTCTACCATGTTCGTGCAGGAGCCTGACAAGTTCCAGTGAACCAATATGGATCGCGCAAAAAAATGGCGTATATCCGGAATCAGGATCTGTCTCGTCCAACGAGGCGCCAGCTGATAGTAATATCCTGGTAATCTCGACGCGCCCGTTGAGAACCGCCCAGTTCAGAGCTGGGAGTTTTTTCACTGTAAATTCGGACACTTTCGGGTGTATTCTCGCCCCTGGACGGACTATAGTTTGGGGGAACGTATTTTGCGACACTTCCATCATGTGAGAGGTGTCAACCCCTAAGCTCACAAACTTTTTCACTCTCTCCTTCTTGTCTTGTATAATGGCATCCCAAAGGAGCAAGTCAACATCAGAAGATGATAGTTCCAAGTTTCGGTCCGTGAGTAGCAAATCGATGGCTCCTAGCATTCCGCATTCAACGGCGTCCCAGTTCAAACGGATCAAACTGTAACCAGCTCGGAATTTGGGGGGCACAAAAATGGCCCCCTTCATAAAGTCTTCTTGTGATTTTGCCATCCCCAAGAAATCCAGAGCGTACGAGATTGGAGTGTTGCCGGTCTGCGCCTTTCCAGATGAGTACTCAAGGCTCTGGGCCTTAACGAGACACCTCACTACGCTCATATGGTTGCTCTGGATTGCGTGGTAAATCTTTCGTTGGCTCTTTACCCATTCCTTCAACGAGGTGGACATTGTATGTCCCAATTCTCTGAGAAAATCCATTATTTCTTCAAATCCACGCAATGCAGCGACTTCCAGTGGATTACACTGAAACCCTTCACATTCGGCCAATGGAGTATCCAGCATCGCCCAACCCGAAAGAGTGCAAAGTGTCTTGACCGCTACCAAATTTCCAAGGCGAACTGAATCAAACAACAGGTATGAAGATATCAATTGCACATAAGACAGATTTCCCCAGAGACATAGAAAGTTGGTCATGCCCTCGGCTTTATGTCTGAATCCTATGGTGAGATTGCGATAAATCCATGTTTCCCAATCGTCTGAGACAATCAAGTTTTGGAACAACAGGTCCTCAGACGGGAAGAACTTAGAGTCTGCCAAGAGACAGCGCTGATACAGGGAAGGTATATAAGCATCTGTGGCCCTGGCGAGGTGGGAATATACATCATGTTCTGTCCGACGATTGATAGCATGTATTAGAGGAATGTGATTGGCAAACAGGCCCCATCCAAATGCCTCAATGTATTGAGGGGCATTTCGACTCCTAACTTCTTCCCATGGCTTGAAATCAAATAGCAAGTTTTTTTCAAAAGCTAGAGCATCCAAAAGCAGAATGTGTTTTGGATAGCTTTTCTTTTTTTTCGCTTCAAAGTCAAAATCCCGAGTGTGGTGGAGCCAGTTTTCGGCCACGTACGACAAGAATTGGTATTTATCCATCAGTGGTACGCTGGATGGACCGCCTTTATGTATCGAAAGGTGGCGAGCAAAGTCGACATTCGAAGGGGATTGTTGGCCCCAGAAGACTCTACTAAGTGCTTTCGCAGCATACCTAGCTGGGGTATTTGGCGATAATAGCGAATGAGTCCTGGCTGCAGTTTCTAGGATTTTGAGAGTGGGGGTTTCAACATTGGGACGATACCGAGCAATCTGAGTCTCAAAGTCCGAGAATGAGAGGTAGGCAACACAAAACTGCCCAACTTGATTTCGGGCGTCTTGAAGTCGAGTATGGAAGTAGGTGGATTCAGGGCCATCTTGGCCCAAAAGGTATTGCTCCACGGTATAATGAGCAAGGGAGACATTTAAAGTAACGTCGTCAATCACTACCAGATTTCCACATGCCCTAATAAGCCGACCAATGTTATTAGGGATCTTGTCTGAGTCCCAATGCTGATCATCAATTGTGAATGCGATGGCTTCCCTTAGCTCGTTCATGTGGAGGGGCCGCACCGCACACAATATCCAATTGAACATTCGCTTGACATATTCTTGTCTCTCGGGCCCATCGATCCGGCCTAAAAGCCTGTCGTAGGTTTCACTCAAACTCCGAGGGAGATTTTTCAGAACGTCTCGAATGGATTTGTCGGTTTCCGCTCTACATAGGTCGGCTAGTTGGAATTTAACCCACAAAAACCTCGACATAATGTCAATTGTAAAACTCAAAGCTGGTTTATTTAGATGAAACCTACATTCCTTTTGCTCCATTGACCAACGCTGTGGCAATCTCATCCTCGAGGGCCGCATCTCCGATTACTAAATCACCCTTGCTCCTCAATGCCTGTATTTCATTCTTTATATATCTGTCGATGTCGGGAGAAATAGTGTTGGATGAGACCTGGATCTTGAAACTCGGGATGCCTGGGGAGTCCATCAAATAGGTGGCATCCTCACGACTTGAAACAAAAACCTTTACTTGCGAGGTGGCCCGAAGACCTGTAGTCGTTTTCAAATGCGAGAAAACAAGTTTCCTGTCCGCTTCAGACATTTCATCTAAGCCATCAACGAACATGATAACAGATGGTAGTCTCTCGATTGAAGACTCGATCAGGTGCATCAGGCCTTCAATGTCTGGCTTCTTGTCATCCCGGAGTACATTTTCGAGCATGGAAAATATAGTAGTCGGCAAGTCGTTCAGCGCTCGGAGTAATTGTTGTGCAATACTACCGAATAGATTTAATGGATCAAGGGTTCGTTTGTCTGCGTAGTTGCAGTAGTAAAACGCAATGCTGCACCGAGAACCAGCTTGCAGGGCGAGTTGCATATCGATCAGACTCGACGAAAGAACGGATTTACCACATCCAGCTTGGATCTAGTTAGCATCGGGTTTGCTGGGAAGAGAGATTTAGTAAATACGTATTCCGTAACAGCAGAGCACTGAAGAGGAACTATTTTCCAGCCAAGCTTTGAAATCCGGCAGCTCAGTGAACCAAGTGCCACTGCCTGCATGTCGTAGCCGTTGCATCTGATGATGTTTGTATTCATAGTCGATCTTAGATAGTTGTAAAAGAAGTTTCTTTTGCTTCGCTTCTGCTTAACATTAAAATCCGGGTCATTGGTAAAGACACGTTTGAGCGTACCCCTCTCCCGGACCTCAGCTGCCGCGGTGTTTCTCAAGACTAGATCTCTTGCTTCCTTCTCCTCGATCATATGGCAAACTTCAGCCTCCTTGTCCACTTCCTTTCTGTGCTCTCTGAACCTGTCGACGGCTTCTTCAAGACGAGAGTTCAAAGCAGGAGACATCGGTTTAAATATGCGTTTCAGAGAGGACTTATTTTGACCCAGTAACAGGGTCCTGAATTCCGTACACAGTGTGATGATGTCAAGATAGACCTTAGACAGAGACAGTGTAAAACGCTGGTGCTTCTTGCCGTTGAATATTCTCTGGTAATCCCCTACAAAATGTTAGCACATATCTTGTTGATAAATATCATACAAGACGATGCGACATACGAAAGCGTGGGAGAATGTCGCCGATGCGACCAAAGACATCGATTATCCTAGAGTAGAATTTTGCGTGACTACTTGCGATTACAAGCACTACACGAATGCTACCCCATAACGGAGCGAGATAGAGAGAAGCAATATTTGCATAGGCATCTAGAGCTTTTCCATAATCTTCGATGGCTGAAATTAGAGGATAAATCCGACGAATAGCTGAGCGAGCCTTGCTGGCTTCACGATCTTCGCGCTCGACATTGCTCGCACAATAAAAGAGATTTTCGAGCGTAGCCTCGTTGAAAATGTCCCTCTCTTTCGCGTCTAAACTGTCCAGAAACCGAGCTATGGCAATCTTCCAAGGATCGAATGAATCATCGCCGGCAGATTCAGCGAGCACTGGAATGAACGAATTATCAGCCATGGTTGACGATTGTCACCTGAGTCATAGAACGTTCAGGATGATGGGGAGTTCGTTGAATTTAAGGCTGTGGAATATCCGCTAGTTCGCGAGGTGTGGTGACAAGCCGATGTGGCTGTATGCCTTGCATAGAGTCTTTCGTGGGTACTGGGTTCTTATTGGTTCAACCTCAGCCCCCTACAGCGTTGTGACTTTTTCATTTGGGATCACCAGATGGGGATTATCGAGCAACCCGCAAATTGTCTAGTTCCAAAGAAACGTCCTCTAACAGATCCGCAAATTCGACTTTGTCGGTTTCGTTGCTTAGGCCCTTCGTTAGGGATTTCAATTGGCTTACCAACCCTGATAGGGCTGGAATACTGGTGACGTGTCTTTTCTGCACTCCTCCAGCGGCCTTTGAAAGTAGTGCCGTTGAGAGCTGAAGAGCTGCAATTTGCAGTTCTAGAACTGATGATGGAGCCGCAGTAGCACAAGGCTTCATAGATGCCGTAACTTTGATGGCCTCCATCCAATTTTCCTGTGGGAGAGATGTGGAAGGATGATCAACGACAGCAAGTAAAACACGGACAATCTCGAGCCCACGAGCAGCCTGTGGTAAAACAGCCGCGTCTCTGACGCTGCTTGACTCTGTTATACTTTTGAGAATCGATTCAAGATCTTCAAAGACAACCACCCACCCATCTTGACCGAGAAACCCCTCCGTGCCATCTTCGGACGCCAGAATGACTTCCAATGCAAGCAGCACCGCGTAGCGAAAGTCAAGAGTGCCAATTGAACTGGCTTTGTAGAGCTCTATAAACATATCCATCAAGCCTGCGCTTTCGCTGCGTAAATTTTCGTTCTCGTCTTCGCGAATCCAGATTGCGAGAGCTCTGATTCCAGCTAGGACCAACGGGTCAGCCGTGACATCGTCTTTCATGGATTCCCAGGTTAAAGTGAGTCTTGTGCCCTCTGAAGTGGCAGCTGTTCCGCTTCGTGCCGATGGATGCAGCCCAGAAGCTCCAGCAATGGAAGCGTCCCACCTGTCCCGAAGATATTCGATCGTCAGTGACATGGTTTCTGCGATGTCTTTCCGTAACTTGAGCAAAAGATCTGGTGGCATGCTGAACGATGGTACTCCAATTTCATCATCTAGACTCCTGACGAGGAAGCCTATGAAACTTGAAAGAACGTCAAATGCCGCTGCTAGTCGCTGTGAAATAGATGAATAATCGGCACTGTTGAGTTGAGCCAGCAGCGAGGGGAACGAGGAACGTAAATCTATAAGCAACAGGTTAACGAAAAGGTACGAGAAGGGCTTGCTGTCGGCATTTGCCGAGATATCGTCTTTGAAAAGTAGAATTGGACATTGTACTGGGAACGCTTGGAGTAAGGCGGCTGCTAGTCTGGTGTAAGCCGCTCGGCCAGCTGCTGTCGGCTTGCGAGAGACAAGCTTGCGCAGGCTTGAGACGAGTGGAACGAGCCAATTGGGATTGGGGGAGATTGCCTTTTGTCTATTAGAATTTGGGTCGATAGAATAGAACATGGTGCAAAGACATACTTCCGGTACAATTTTTGGAAGGAAGTTACCGAGACATTCGAGTAAGGTGACTGCATCTGTTTGACGAAACACAAGTAGCAAAGCTGGGATGATCTTATCAATGTTCTCTCGAACTGATGCCACCTCGTTACTGATGGTAGACGCATTCATCCAAGTGTAGCTGAAAATATCGAGTACACGAGAATATTGGCTGGCAATTTCTATCAACGGAGAGAAATCCTCAATGTGAAGGATCTCCAATGCTCCTTCCGGGTGGCTTGCAAGTGTCAATATAGTCTGGAGAATCAATTTTGTAGTTTCCGGAGGGCTGAAAGGGTATTAGCACGTGATGTCAACGAAGTACTGAAGGAAGCCGACCTTTGAACTAAAGCTTTCACCAAAGGGTTTATCCTTCCAATAACTCGTTTGTCTCTTAGAGAGTCCTCAGGCAACAGGATAGTGAAGGTATGAAGAACAGCAACAGCAAGATCGACCATGTCTTTCGCCTCCGTTTTGCTGACATTGTCATTCTGTTGAGCTCGAAGTAGTCGATCCAAGAACTTCGGAGACAGAGCTTCCCACAGTACAAGAATACGAACCGGATCTTGCACTAGCTGCCCGTTGTCGAGAACACTCTTGAGGAGAGCAAGGCCGACGAATCTAGAGGTATCATCCTTCGCTTTGAGTAGTTCTTGCATCTTTTCGAAAGTTGCAGAAGGGTCAGTGAGACCAGAAGGTCCTACTGAAGCTATCCCGGGGCTCCGAGTATCCTCGGCCATGTTTGAAATCTTCCTGGGAATCGCAAAAGAGGCGAAAGGTTTTTTATATTGACGCGTTTTCGGCGCGGCGCCATACTGTAGAAATATATCGGAGCGGAAGAATATTTCACCGACTACACCAGAAACTCCATCCACCAGGTCTAGACTCGAGATTATAGACTTCAAACATACAGCTTTTCGCCCCTCATAGAACATGCGAGTGGAATACTCAGATGTGTGATCATGGCGAGCACATCAGCGGGCTACATCCCGTCCAGCGGACAACAAAGTTCGTCGTCGCATCGAAGCCCCCCAAGTCCAACAGTCGACGATGACAGCGAGAACGAGAACGATGATCCTGTCGCAAACCATTCGAGAGAAGAGGCATTGTTTTCTGAGGACCCTCTAGAGGGTAATGGACCAGAGATCATGTCCTTCAAACGCAAGCAGAAGCAACCAACTGCCTCGCGATTCCTATCTGCCCTTACTGGCAGCAACAGTCCAGCGCGTCAAGCTACGCCCTCTCCCCGACCCGGAACACCTAACCTACATGGCTCGAATACTATAGGCGGAACTACAGAGGGATCTAATAATCTAAATTCAAAAGATGGAGGCCCACTGGACTGGTATGTGGAAGGGCCAGGCCGAAGAGTTGGATACGAGGATCGCAATGCAATCGACTGGATTTTTGAATACACAAAAGAACGACAGCGTCTGCGAACGCTGTACTCGAGTGCTACGGGCATACTGGGTTATGTACAAAAATCTCTGGACGCAAGTCAGATCTGGGTGGTCTTGATTTTGACGGGGCTTGCAGCGGGAGTCTTTGCAGCAGCAATAGACGTGGTGAGCGACTGGCTTGGAGATTTAAAGACAGGATATTGCTCTGCTGGAGAGGACGGTGGCCGTTTTTATTTGAACAAATATTTCTGTTGTTATGGCTATGACGGGTTTTCGCAATGTCGAGATTGGCTGTCTTGGAGCATGGCTCTACATGTGACATCGGCTGGGGGTAAATGGTTTATAGAATACTTCTTTTTTCTCTCATTTTCGGTAAGTTGACATGTCACGACTCTCGAAATATTACTAATATATGGGTGTAAAGGTTGTCTTTGCTCTTTGCGCAAGTATGTTGGTTCAGGAGTACGCATTGTTTGCGAAGCATAGTGGAATACCCGAGATCAAGACGGTGTTAGGAGGCTTTGTTATTCGGCGTTTTATGGGAACATGGACTTTGGCTATAAAGTCCCTTGGATTAGTAAGCGAACAATATTAATGCTTCTGAAGCAAATCTAACGCGTGACAGTGTTTAGCAGTCGCATCTGGAATGTGGCTCGGGAAAGAAGGTCCACTTGTTCATGTAGCATGTTGCTGCGCGAATCTTTTTATGAAATTATTTGGCAATATCAACGGAAATGAAGGTAGCATGTCCTAATTTTCCAAGCTTTTCTGATTCTGACACTGGTAGCGCGGAAAAGAGAAGTTCTGTCAGCTGCCGCCGCAGCTGGGATATCGGTTGCATTTGGATCTCCCATTGGAGGAGTTCTCTTCAGTTTGGAGGTAAGTTGATAATCTTTGGATGCATTATACCACCGCTCACTCTACGAAAGCAATTGTCGTATTATTTTCCCGATAAGACAATGTGGCAGAGCTTTGTCTGTGCGATGACAGCTGCTGTAACACTGCAGGCACTCGATCCGTTCAGAAGTGGGAAGCTTGTACTCTACCAAGTAACGTACAGCACCGGCTGGCACGGATTTGAGATGATACCTTTCGCAATCTTAGGTATCTTCGGCGTAAGTCGATCTGATCTATGCTAGTTCCCCTACTAACAGGGTTTCAGGGGATCTATGGGGGCCTGTTCATCAAGATGAATATGAAAGTTGCTGAATGGAAAAAAGCTGCTACATGGCTGCCTGGACCCGTTACCCAAGTTGCCATAGTAGCACTGCTTACAGCACTAGTCAATTACCCAAACTTTTATATGCGAGCCCAATCTTCTGAATTGGTCTACTCGCTCTTTGCAGAATGTTCCAAAGTTGTTGACGACCAGTTTGGGCTGTGCAGAACGGGGGCTGCCACAGCTGGAACAATATTTCTACTTGTGTTGGCAGCGATTCTTGGCTTCTTCCTCGCCGCAATCACATTCGGCTTACAGATCCCAGCCGGTATTATCCTGCCTTCCATGGCGGTCGGCGCCCTTTTTGGGCGGGCCGTTGGAATCATCATGGAAATCTGGGTCCACAACCACCCAACATTTTTCCCATTTGCATCTTGCGAACCAGATGTCCCTTGTGTTACACCAGGAACATATGCCATAATTGGCGCTGCCGCTGCACTCGGTGGGGTTACTCGCATGACAGTATCCATCGTTGTCATCATGTTTGAGCTCACCGGAGCTCTCACTTACGTCCTTCCCATCATGATCGCAGTCATGTTCAGCAAGTGGGTCGGCGACGCCTTTGGGAAACGAGGAATCTACGAGAGCTGGATCCATTTCAACCAATATCCCTTCCTCGACAACAGCGAAGAGACAGTCATCCCAGACATACCCGTCAGCCAAATCATGACTCGCGTCGAGGACCTAGTAGTCCTAACAGCAACAGGACATACCATCGATTCCCTCACCAACGTCCTAGCCACCCACCCCTTCCGCGGCTTCCCCGTAATCTCAGACCCGAGAGAAGCAATCTTACTAGGCTACATATCACGAGCGGAACTAACCTACAACCTCCAAAACTCCACCCAGCCCCCACGCTCCCTCCCCCCCGGAACAGAAGCCTTCTTCTCACACCAGCCGCTCGCCGACCCCCGCACAACGCTCGACCTCCGACCGTGGATGGACCAAACGCCCCTTACCCTCCCCTCGCGCTCCAACCTTCTCCTCACCGCCACCTACTTCCAAAAACTCGGCCTCCGATATGTGCTGTTTAGCGATCGGGGCGTGCTCCAGGGATTGCTGACGAAAAAGGATGTATGGTATGTGCTGAATGGCGCAGAGGAGACGAGACGCACGACGGGTGAGGATGGGGGTTTGACGAGGGAGGATGGGCAGGGTGAGCAGAGGGGGTTGTTGAATAGGGAGGAGAGTAGTGAGGATTTAACGTCGGCTGGTCCGGGTGGTGATGTACCTATATTATGAGGTGATATAATGTAACTGAATTTAGCGTTGTTCATGTTACTTCGTACCCTGGTGGAGTGTGGTGAGATTCATTGCAGTGTCGTATTTTTCCACGAACTCGGAATTGGCTTACCTTGGTCGTTTGTTTACCTTTTAGGAATCACGGTACCACGGAGAGAGAATTCGGTATTGGACATAGAATATAACAAGGAACTTAACTAGCAGGTGGTATCTAAAAGCACAAAACATATCCCCAAATTACCACTACACCCCAGGAACGCCCACATCACCATTCTCCCTCGCAACATTCATAAACACCTCCTCGAGCGTAGGTCCCTGAATCGTATAATCCCGAATAGACCTCTCTGTCTCCCTCCCCACTCCCGCACTCCCTCCCACACGTCCTCCCTCCTCAACAACATCACCATCCCCCTTCAACCCCTCCATAACCCTCATAACCGCCCCCAACGCGCGCCTCTCACGCGGCAGATTAAAGCTCACCAGCCCATGCCCATGTCCATCCACATAACCCGCCACCCGCTCCCCAACCCGCCTCACGACCCGCGCATCCGCGCCCGGGGCCCTGACAGCGCGAACACTATACGCGCCGCCGTGGCGCTCTTGCAACGAAGCAAGAGTACCCGTAGCCAGCATCCTGGTCCCCATGATCGCGACGTTTGTCGCGAGCGCCTCTGCCTCCTCAATACTGTGCGTCGTGAGCAGAATCGCGCAGTCGGCGCTGATATCCTGCAGCGCTTTCCATAAGATGCGCTTGGCACCTGCGTCTTGGCCTGTACTCGGTTCGTCCAGCAGCAGGACGCGGGGGTTGCCGAGGAGGGCAATCGCGACGCTGAGCTTGCGTCGCGTGCCGCCGGAAAGAGCTTTGACGGACAGGTCTTGGTAGGAAGTGATGGTCAGCGCGTTGAGCACCTTGTCTACATTCCCGACAACGGTTTTGAGACCTTTGACCGTGGCGTAGAAGGTGAGCGTTTGGCGGACGGTCAGGTTATCGATCGCGTCGTCTTGGGGACAGACGCCCATGTTCAGCCTTGCGCGATGCGGGTCTTTTTGGACAGATACGCCATCGAGATGGATGCTGCCGAAGTCGGGCGTCAGTTCGGAACGGATCATGTTGATGACGGTTGTTTTCCCTGCACCGTTCCCGCCGAGCAGGGCGAGGGTTTGGTTTTGGGAAATGGAGAAGGAGACGTTCTCAACGGCGGAGACCTTGCCGAAGAACTTGGAGATGTGGGATACGTCGAGGATCTGAGATTTGTTGGCCCTGGCATTCTTCTCTGCGAGCGCAGCGGCATTGTCTTCGTTGCTGGACTCGACGATGTAGTGGAGGCGAGCGGGGATTCCGCGGTTGGTGATGTTTCGACGTACCCAGTCTGCGCTGCCGTACTCGTATACACCAAGGACGGCTATGAGGAAGATGATTTGGATGAATACGTTGGTGTAGACACTTCCGTACCGGACATATGCGAAAGGATTGCTGGTATCTGCGACTCCGTACTTGCGACAAGGAATTTCAAAACTGTTGTTGGCTAAGAATAAGGCTCTTAGAAGATTGGCACCTGGAGATGTCAAGCCGACAGCATATTGAATCGCTGAATACGTCTCGTGAAGGTTATCCGAATTGCCAAACGACTGGTTCATGATGTAGCCAACCAGATATAGGACGGACAGTAGAACATGAATACCAGCTGCGATTGCAAAAGCTGCCTTCTTGGTGAAAAGAGACAGCACGTAGGTACCGAGATAGGTTGCAATACCGAATAAAATAAACACCCCAAGAATATAGCTTGGAGCATACCAAACCTTTGCAGCTGATCCCGCAAAGAGAATCCACCAAACGATGAAAGCCTAGATAATAATGAGCTGGAGGTCGAAAAGCAGGTATCCAAGCCAGAGGGCCAAAGGCGAAACTCCATTGCAGTACTAAAGAGCTCGAACACGATTGTTCTTCTCGAATGCGGGGTATATGACTGCGGTGCTTGCCGCAGCAATGAACGATAGCGCAATCAAAACATCGATGGGCATCGATCTAAAGTCGACGTTGTTCTCGGCATGGCGCATTGATCGAATCGACGGGATCATCTGCTTCGAATTTCCAGTCTTCGCGGTACTGTTCGCGATCCGATTGGTAATTATACTAAACCCGATCATCTTTTCCCCGATTCCTTCTTCGTACTCAAACGTCTCGTAGAACATCACTGCACTGTCATCTGAGGGCGCGAATATGGTGAAAGGTACGGTCGACTGCCGGGTGGAATTTCTGATTAGGGCCATCATATCATCTGCAGTATTGACGAAAGCTCGAGTAGTGAGAGCTTCCGTGGTCTGCCAAGTGCTATTTGTCAGGGACGTTGATACTGAATTGCTGAAATAGCGGCTGACAGTCGATGCATAAAGCTCGTCTTGGGCAGTGTTGTTCCATTCGGAAGTTGGGCCTAGAATTGCCTCTGGAGTATTGGGTGATTGGTAGCCCGAAGAACTAGATGTTGTATATACGTAGATGGAAGGAATGGTTCCTTCTTCGAGTGGTGCGAATGTTGGTGCGCTGTAAGGGGACGAGTAACTGCCACCGGAAGCCGTGCGGAGAAGTTGGTCATTCGTAGCGCATGTCTGAAGGGCATCGAATTTGGGAACAAACTTTGCTAAGGCTGCTGCGATGATGATCGGGATTATGAGGTTAATACCGTAGGAAATCCAGCCAGCTTTTTGCATAAGCAGCAAGTATCGCTTATTGAACAATGCCGAGACTTGTCTCGCAAGACCAATCGAATGTCCGATGTCAAGATCGATGCTCCTTGCATTCTCTTGCTCCAGAGCAAAGATCTTCTCATCGATGACTGTTGCATTTTCCTTTTCGCCAACAATACCATCACCGCCATGATCTCGAATTGCGGTGTGGGAATCCGACGTGACTTTAAGAAATACTTGCTCTAGTGTTGGAAAAACCACATTGAAAGTGCTGTCTTCCGAGAGCTTTTCCAACTCAAGAATCTTTCTGGTGGCTTCGGCTGAATTGGGAGACCGCCATACCAGACTGTCGTCCTCGGCATCATTGTTGCTTCGAATCAAATAGCTGTCTCCAAATCGTGCTTTGAGCGAGGTTCCAGGTCCTTCGCAGACTAATTTACCTCTATAAACAATGGCAATGTGGTCAGCTAAGACATCCGCTTCGTCCAAGAAATGAGTAGTGACAAGAATAGTGCGTCGAGCGTGGCCTTTTTGTATGATGTTCCAGATGTTACGTCGAGAAAGGGGGTCCTTTGAGATGATTAGCATATTCCCTTAATTTTATAGTCTTTTACGGCCATCATTATAAAAAGAAGAAGCCTTGCTAGGCACAAAAAGCGGCACTTATAGGCTTTTAATGTCCCGTGCTACCTAGCACGTTATAATTGGGGTCGCTTTTTCTATCCAGCGCGAGGCTTCTCCCTTTTATAGACGGCCATAAAACACTGTAGGAGTTAACATATGACAGAAATTAAATTCTTACCAAGCCACTAGACGCTTCATCAATACAGCAGACCTTCGATCCACCAACAAATGAAATAGCAAGTTGTAATTTCCTCATTTGTCCACCACTGAGAGTTTTTGCACGAGCACCGGCCTTTTCCAGTAGGTCGCACTCCACCAAGACGTCCTCGTCGTCAACCGTGAGGTCTTCGGACGCGGCAGTCTTAAGCTGCCTCCATATTTTGATATGTTCTTGGACAGTAAGTGCATCCCAGAATACCTGAGCTGATTAGCGGATGCCAAATTCGGGATACAAGGACACTTACATTGCTTTGCGGACAGATACCAAAGACCAGCCCGGCTTCATTGAGCTCTAGTTGCGACCCAGGGTCCATCGCAGTCATACCAGCAACACACTTGAGCGTCGTAGTTTTGCCGCCACCGTTCGGACCAAGCAGGAATGTTACTGAACCTTTCTTAACTTCCAAATTAAGATCGCTGACTGCCTTAACAGGCTCGCCCTTCTGCATGAATGGCCAGTACCACGGCCGTTTCCCATAGTAAGACTTCGAGAGACCAGTGCAGCAAACAGCCACGTCACTTGAGGCTTCGATAGTACCGAAGTTCCTCGGCACACCCTGGAGGCCATGCTCAATGCCATAAGTCGCAGCAGAATAAACGACAATCTGGAGGATAGAGAAGACGACGTAAAGGTGTCCATTCATAAATTGGTACTTTACTTCGCTGCCATCTACATTGGTGTAGTCTGTGCTGTTTGGTGCGAGAGAGAAGGGCCGCAGGTAAAACTCTCTCGTTGCAACATCGCCAATGAGGGATGCGTACGTGCAGGGTGGAAATATGACAGCCAATGCTGTAACTTGGGTCTGAGGGTTGTCGCTAGTCAAGGACGCGGCTAATGTGACAAGAGCAAGTGCGAACGCAAGGGTCGAGGTGTAGAGCCCAGCGAGCTGAGCCTTACCGAAGAAAGAGGCCAGAAAGTGCGACGAAGCAATGAGGGAAGCGCCAGCCAGGAGCGTGACCTATAGGAATAAGATGTCGGATGTTCTGGTGAACAAGATCTGCGTCAAGAGGATGGAGCTGATGAGAAAGCCGGGGAAGTATACAACGAAGAACGAGATGAATGTTGACAGGATCCTGGGTGTAATTGACACTTTTTGGGCTGCCATCAACTCGGCCATCGAAGTCTCTCTTTCCGTGGCAACGAAAGTCGCGAGATGGTACACGACGCCGATTAGGATGAGGATGAAGACAGGAGCAACAAATATGCCAACTAGGTTGAGCCTATAATGTCTCAAGTCAGTCAGTGATTAACATGAACATTGGCAGAGGAAAACATACCAGAATTCAGCATGGGTAGGAGGCGCTGCTGCGCTCGATAGCTCTGAGTGGCGCGACCCGCCATAAGGTTGTACCGAAGGCCTTGAGACAGTTTGAAAGCCCCCAATATGTGAATCTAAAGCCCCTTAGAGCGGCAGGATACGCTTGGCCATGAGCGTGTCATCAGTTTGATAGTTACCATATCCATAACCCGCGAGCAACTTGTCGTCAAGCGCAATACTATATTCGAGCGTTGTATTGCTTGAATCCAGAAAGACGACAGCTGCATAGCAGTCACTGGTCCCTTGAGTAGACTGCTGGCATAGATAGAAGAGATCGTTCGGATCGTCAACTGAATAACCTTGCATTGATTCCATTCCAGACAGCCCAAGCACTCCATCGATAACTGGACCGAGGGTTTCATTCGAAAATCAATTCCGTACAAAGACAAGTCTGTGTTTTGAGGCAGCCTTCATGGCATCGGGTAGGTCCTTGACAGGGAAGGAAGTCGCGGAAATCCCAAATGGTTCATCATAGCTCGATCCACTTTCTCCGATATGCTTGAGAAAGTTGAAAATGAGCGCAACAACGATGGGGAAAACCAAAGCCCGCAGAATTAACGAGATAGGTGTTTTGTAAATTATGAGAAAGTTCTTGCCGCTTGTTGTGATATCAAAATCATGGCGAAGCATCCAACGACCAATAACAAAGGACTGACCCCGCCACACAGCCGCAAAAGCTGCTGTCAGTTTCCCTTTTGTTCTGAAAACGCGGAGACAGATTCGGATACATACTTGAAGTACATTTACGGGCAGCTGTTACAAGGGCCTCGTCATGACGCCGTAGATCTTATCGATTATTGAGATAATCGGTGAAGTCGTATATAAAGATAGAAAGCATAGTGTTCTTTTAGACGGCACAGTAGAGGATCCCTAGAGTAAAGAAGAAGGCGAAGCTAACAAGTACAAGGCACCGATGCCTAATCTGGAAGTTTGCAACGAATTGTTAAGTCATCAGAGTTAAAAGGAATGAAGTCTGGGAGAGAGGTAAGGAAGTAAAAGCTTCAAACGAAAAGTATGACCACTGATCTAGTCCTGTGCCTCGAGGAACACTACTCATTCACTGGATCGTAATGCAAAGGCTTAATCAAAGCTATACTCTCTTGTTATGTAATTATAGCTTCAGGATCAGAGGGTGGTGAGGGGTTCTGCCAGGGCAGCGGCGAAGGCATTGGCTTCCGCCCGTAAACAACATATCTAGCACGCATCAGCGTTGTCTCTCACTGCACCGAAACTCAACAGAGAAGAGGGAACTTACACCGGAACATACGCATGAATGGCCTTACTCTTAATATCCTTCCTCACATCCACCATCCCCACCTCCACCTCCTCCCTAGTCATGCCATGCGCCCGCGTCATAATGGCCATTGAAATGGCGGGCAAGCCTTCTAGGAAATTAGTCATACTCCATAACCCTAATAGCTTCTGCTTGCGTCCCTTCGGCCACGTATTGCTTGGCCATGCAAATCGTCTCTCTACCACACCTTCAAACCCAGCTTCTTGCATCCACCGCGCATAATCTTTAGTACAGCGCCAATCCCGTCCGATACGGCGAGCGCCCTCGTGCAGCTTACCGTTCCAGGCATGGATACGGCTTTCCACGTGCGAGTCGTCGATGGAGAGGTAGTCAAGGAGCACGTCTTGCATTTCCATGTAGCCGCCTGGTTTGAGGGAGGCGAATGCTTGGTGGAAGATCTCCGCGGGGCTTTTGAAGCAGGTAAAGAGCATACGGCCATGGATGAAATCAAATTTCTGGCTCCAGCTCCACTCGTCTTCTGCATCGTCGATTTCGAACTGGCAGTTTGGTGGCACGTATTCTGGTTGAATCGCACTGAGATCTGAAGGGAGGTAAGTAGACTGATTCTGGTAAAAGAGAGGACAAAATACCTGTTCCTATGACTGTTGCGGAGGGGTTTCTCTCTGCATATTCTAGTGCCCAAAGTCCCGTGCCGGTACCTATGTCCAAAACACGCTGTGGATTCGCAATAGGTGCGAGGTGAAGCCTTCCGTCAAGTGTAAGAGTCCAAAGGTGGTGTTGAAGATTTAGTCTATCCTGCTCCACATCATCATTAGGCAGGTAGTACACTCCTTCTTTGTACTTATGATACTCTCGCCCATTCTCCTCAATTGACTCGTAAAGGCTCTCCCTCAAGGACATGGTGGAAGATTGAACATCAGAGCCGAGAGCTGAGTCCGTATCGCTGTTCTCTGAGTCTATGTGTAGGGATGTGGGATAATAACCATCATCAACGTCGGGGTCAGGGTTCTGAACATTGGAGACGCTGCCTACGTATGCTTCGACAGGTGATGGGTCTCTCTGAATTTCCGTTTGACTGACCTCGCCCGAAAACATATCGACATCCGGATTTCCATGTTGTGGAACTGGCTGGGGTGTATCTGCAGTCTTAGCTTGGTATGGTTCGGCTGCAGTTTCAGAAGGTATATGTGAGGTTCCAGCTTGAGCGGTTTGGGTATCTGGATGTGCCCGAATCTGAGCCGTTATTTGGTGACCCTCGGTCTGGTCAACTTTACCATCTATGGCCATCTCCGTATCTTCTTGAGTTGCTTCAACTCTAGGGTGCTCATGTGAACTACGGGCTTGGCGCGCTGCAGCAATGGGATGTATTCCCGAGCCCTCCACAGGATTGTGCTCTTCCATCTCTCCGTAGACAGCGCTCGAGATAACAATATTGATGAGCCAGCTACAGGTCCTTTGCGGTGATAAGATGAAGTTAAAGAAGCTCGGTGCCGTAATACGAGAGCTCGTGATCACTGATCGGTCCAAAATACCCGGTAAGGCGCAGCAAACGCGTCTTGTGTAACCCTCCCTCAGCAATCAAACCATCATTTATTGTACAAAACCAACGAATCCAAAAACAATTCAAGTAATCAGATAGGAGAACAAAAGGCAGAAATGAAGATGAAAGAGACTTTGCGCAAACAGAGAGAAGAAGATACGGACTTATCATCGGGTTGCCGAATCGGACCGGCGTCTACCTTAGTTGACGTTATGCAGGTATGCAGCCACGGGAATCAATCAGATTATCCGGATCCTGTTGGTGTGTCTATGGGGACGGATCAAGACCGCCAACAGCCTCCTGGACTGGATGTACCGTACCGTACCTCCGTAAGCTGTGCCCCTCTTCTACAGAAAAAGCATTCCAACATTAGCTTTTCTCAAGCCTTTGATAGGTAGCATCGCACAGCACTCGGCGTTCGATTTGGTTGTTGCCACGTTTCTCCCACACCTTTTGATAAAGCGGGAGACATTGAATACACCAGTGGGCGAGCTGATGATTGAGGGTTATTTTTGAAGATGAACACCCCCACTACTTTCCTCATCGTCAGCTTGGCGCCAAGATCCGTAGATCATTAGGTATGACCCGATTTTACTAGCGCCCACCGGATCATCACGTGTACCGTCTCAAAAGTGAGCATACAGCGCTAGTCCTTGTTGAGCGAAGCACGGCAACCGCAAACGCCGTGCTGCTTGCTTCCAGATATTGACTTTCCAGATCATCATCTGGCGTCTATCTTGTGCATACCCACAACACTCCTCCCTTAAGAATTCTCTCCTGCATCACACAATGGCCGACAGATTCCCCTCACTGGAAGACTTCGACTCCGGAGGTAAGTTTTATCCCAGTGCCCCGACGGAGAAGCTTCATCTTCAATATCTAAAAGGGGGATCTGACACGCATCTTCAACAGCACAAACACAGCAATCCGAGACACCAGGCTCAGGCGGTGACGACTTCTTAGCCCGCGAGAAAGCGCTGCTGGGAGATGACGCAGACCAATTCGCGACTGGCAACGATAATGCCGCGTTCGTAGAGGACGGCGACGATGATTTATTGGGCGGCGGTGGTGAAGAAGTGACTGAATTCGAGAGCTCGTTCCCTGCCATCGATACCAGAAACGATGTACGCTCCCCTCACCCCCTCTTTCCCCTACAGACCAGATATCTAATAATGAATCTCTCGACCACACAGGCAGTCGCACCAGGCGGCAGCATTACCAACACGAACCATTACCAAGCCTACAGCAGCAACGAAACAGAAGCCGAGCCCGAAGTTATCACGCAATGGCGCGAGCGCCGAGACCTGGCTCTTGCGGCGCGCGAGGAAAAGTCGGCGGAGCGTCAGGCCCAGACGATCAAAGCGGCGCAAGAGAACATCGATGACTTCTACGAGAACTACAACTCCAAGAAAGAGAAGAGCATCAATGCTACGCGCAAGGATGCAGAGGAGTTTTTGGCGAAGAGGGAGGATACTAGTGCCGGCGGTACCAGCTGGGAGCGGATTGCGAAGTTGGTGGATTTGAGCGGGAAGGGTGCTAGAGGGGGCGCGAGTGGGACGGGCAAGGAGAAGTTTAGGGAGTTGTTGCTCAGTTTGAGGAAGGATGAGAAAGCGCCTGGGGCTACTGGATACTAGGTGGCTCTGCTGGAACTGGACTGATGACTATTGGGAAGAATTCATGGATGGACTTGTAAAATCTGATTGGCGTGCATTCATTGCTGTGTTTGTCGATAGGCCTGCCTATTATCTGGTGATTCTGGGCTAATGGGGCGTTGAAAATACACGGCACATATTACGAGCTTCTTCATTCTAATAATTAATACACCTGTGACTTTGATCTTTTTCTTGCTAACTACCCAGCTAGCACATATCGCTCAGATGGCCAAGTTGTTCCAAATCCATGCCATGCCCCAAAGCTCATGCTTATCGAATCGTCATTTACATCATACATTTCCCCATAACATCGGTATAAAATCACTCAGGATCACCATACTTGTCTGAAAGCGCCGCATCTTGTGCTTGTGCTTCAGCCGCAGCAGCCTTCTCCTGTTCCTCGAAATCCGCCAATGCCTTCTGCCCTTCCTCCGTGGTAGCATCAATAATCTGCTCTTCAAGAGACAACATGCCGCCCTACTCTCAGTTAGCAAACCTCTTCCCATTCTTATGAAAGAGCAAACATACCTCACTCAACTGCCCAACAATCTCTTCTGCTTCCTCCACACTCATCTTCCCCAGCACCTTATTGACCTCATCCAGACTGCCACTCTCCAGCGCCCTCTGCAACCCGGGAGGAAACGCACTGAACAGCTCCCTCGCCTGAACCTCTCCCGGATCCTCACTGTTCTCTGGTGGAATCTTGATGTTAATCGTCGTTCCCGGATCCACAGCATGCAACTGAATCTGCTCCACACCTCCTGAACCATCAGCCTCGTCCTGCGCCCTCTGCTTCTCGATCTCCTTCGCCCGAACCCTAATCCTCTGAAACGTCGAGTTGACATCATCGAAGAAGACCTTTTGAGCCTGGTGACCTGGCGTAGTGATGCGTTTGAAGAATAGTCCCACTCCGTCTTTTCCTAGAGCGCGGCAGTATTGCAGCAGGAGAGCTTGGTGTACGCATTGCCTCGTGAAGTCGTCGAGACCCTCGATGGCGGCATTGAATGCCATGACGAGCAGACCGTCTGTCTCTCTCTCTGCTAGGACGGAGGGGTTCTGCGAGATAAATTGCAGTGAGCTGCGGTAGTCACCTGCTTTGATAGATCCGAATTGCTTGCCAAGCTCGGAGGCATATGGTTCCTCGTCATCATCGTCCTCTTGCGTGTCTTTAGGCTCGTCAACGTCTGCTTCTGCGCCGGAGGAGTCGGCACGGATTAGAGTGTCTTTAGGGGCGAGGGCATTGGGATTAAGTACTTCGACTGCTTGGACTTTTTCGGGCTTTGCGGTTTTCTTGTTGGGTTGGGGTACTACAGCAGCTTTGGAGACGTGGGAGCTGTCAAAACCGGTGTGTATACTCTCGCTAGTAATCTTCTTGCCTTCCTCAATCTCTAGGCTGTTGAGCTCAGCTAACAGCTGCTTTTGTAAATCTTCAATCTTCGCTTGATGTGCCTTGGCTTGTTTGATGTATGCCGCAAAGCGATCATCTTCTTTTTCCTCTTCAACCTTGGCCTTGACTTGGTCCACCAACGCTGCCATCATCTTCGAATACTTGGGGAGCTCTTTTTCTTGGGTGTGTACACCAGCTGGGCGGGGAGGAGGAGTATCGTTGTCTGAATCACCGACAGACTCCATGATGGCTTGAAACATCAGCTCATCCGGACTGCGCTTATCTGCCTCCCCCTTATGTGATTCCAGAGCTGTGACGAGCGCATTGATCCGCTTGAGCAGGCCTTCATTGATGATCCTCTCATATTTGTACGTTTCAATCTTGTTCTTCCGTTCGAAGCGCTGCTGGTGGATTTGGTTCTGCTTGGCACGAATGAACGACTTTTTGTCGACGTTAGGGTGGACTTCGATGTCCGAGTCGTCGCTCAGTTCGAGGGCGTCCTGGAATTGTCAGCCTTGAGGTTCAGCCTGGTGGTTTGGAGGGGAAACGTGAGATGTTGACATAAAGGGCTTTGTAATATACATACCCATTTGCTGTAGTCCACGGGCATCTTGATTCAAGAACTTGTGGTATTTGTAGAAATGGTGGCGATTATGTCAAGTCGCAGTTGTTGAAGGGAAGTCTAAATTGTCATGAATGAATATAGAATGTTCTTCGAGGAGCCAGAGCCAATAACCCCACGTTGATGCATAAAGTAGAGTTATTCACCAACTTATGTAAGTTACGCATAAAACCCGATGACGGCGCCTTCTTGGAATTCGCCGACGCTACTCCGAGTTTGATTGACCCTTTGATTACTTCCTCAAGAAACAGAAGAAGATACTCTACTCTCCCTCTACCTATCCGCATTTGCTCAACACGATGATGAGACTTCGACGAAGATACGCTCCTGATATAACGAGGTGATATTGGCCAACTAGACACTCCTTACATTGGCAATAATGCGGCGAGCCTTGGTAGGCAATGGATCGGGGTTCTCACTCCTCGATATAGCTTCCAGACAGCTCACCAAAGCAAGCTCTAGAACGACAGCTACTCGATCACAGACAACCGGACCTTTACATATACCCAAGAGGCACAATTCGAGCTTCAACAACCCTCCAAATCCCTCCAAACCACATTTTCAACCTAATACACCCCCGCTTACGAAGCTTCTTACCCAACCTCGAACTGGCCTAACATCTCCATGGCGGCCTGCAATATCACAATTACGACCTTTTAATAGCACATCCCACCTACGGGATACACCGAAAGATGCGATACGAGCCGCGCCGAAAGAGACAGATCGCCAAGACCAGATAGAGAAAGCCCGGGCACGGCACGAGGAGGAGGAAGAAGACCGGCTCGATGAAGACGATGGATTTCAGAGGAGCGAAAAGGCTTCCAAAGCCGCCCAAGTGAACCTGAGCGCGAGACTTTCGAGCACCAAGGCACAGAAGAATTCTGCGGGATTCGGGGAGATATGGAGACTAATCAAGATCGCAAGACCAGAAGCCAAATGGCTGGGTCTGGCTTTTGCGTTCTTGTTGGTATCATCTGCTATTACGATGTCCGTTCCGTTCTCTATCGGGAAGATATTGGATCTTGCAACAAAGGATCCCTCTGAGGGCAATACCTTGTTTGGCCTCGAGATGCGTGAATTCTATATCGCTCTGGGGTGTGTTTTGACAATGGGCGCTGCCGCGAACTATGGACGTATCATTATCCTACGAATTGTGGGTGAGAGAATTGTTGCCAGGCTACGGTCCCAGCTGTACAGACGGACATATGTTCAGAATGCTGAATTCTTTGATGCAAACCGCGTTGGAGATCTCATCTCACGTCTGAGTTCCGACACTGTTATTGTAGGCAAGAGTATTACCCAAAATCTATCTGATGGGTTGAGGGCACTTGTGAGCGGTGGAGCCGGATTCGCTGCTATGGCGTGGGTTAGCTTGAAACTCACAAGTATCTTGTTGCTCATGTTCCCTCCAGTAGCCATAGGAGCATTCTTCTACGGACGGATGATTCGGAATCTGAGTAGGAAGATTCAAAGAAATCTTGGAACGCTGACAAAGATTGCGGAAGAGAGACTTGGCAACGTACGAACTAGCCAAGCATTTGCTGGGGAAACCCAAGAGGTTGGGCGATACAATCATCAAATCAAGAAGATATTCGCGCTGGGAAAGAGAGAAGCGATTATCAGCGCTACATTTTTCAGCACCTCTGGGTTCTTTGGAAACATGACAATCCTGGCTCTATTATACTCCGGAGGATCTATGGTGAAGAATGGCACGATCAGTATTGGAGACCTCACATCGTTCTTGATGTATACTGCCTATGCAGGATCAAGTTTGTTTGGTGTATCCAGCTTCTACTCCGAGCTGATGAAGGGAGTGGGAGCCGCCAGTCGATTGTTTGAACTGCAAGATCGCAAGCCAACGATTCCTGCAACGATTGGTACCAAAGTCATATCCGCACAAGGGCCAATCAAATTCTCAAACGTCCATTTCGCCTATCCCACGAGGCCGGCCGTCAAGATCTTCGATGGCCTAGACTTTGAGATTCCATCTGGGACTAACGTTGCTATCGTGGGACCCAGTGGTGGTGGGAAGTCGACCATCGGATCGATGCTTTTAAGATTCTACAGCCCAACTGATGGGTCAATATCCATCAACGGGACAAATATCTCAGATATGAACGCCAAGTCCCTTCGCCGAAGAATCGGCATGGTTGGACAAGAGCCAGTCTTATTTTCCGGCTCTATCGCAGACAACATCGCATACGGTAAACCCCATGCATCGCGTGCAGAAATCATCGCGCAGCACGCAAAGCGAACTGCCAATTCATCGGCGACTTCCCTGAGGGCCTTGACACATCTGTCGGAGCCCGTGGTGCTCAACTCTCTGGAGGGCAGAAGCAGCGTATCGCTATCGCGCGAGCCTTGCTTAAGAACCCCGACATCCTCATCCTCGACGAAGCAACCTCGGCTCTTGACGCCGAGTCTGAGACGCTCGTCAACTCTGCTCTTGCAGCACTACTCCGTGGCCACAATACTACTATTTCTATCGCGCATCGTTTATCGACTATCAAGCGCTCAGACCGCATCATCGTCCTTTCAAATGACGGCAAAGTCGCCGAGACTGGCACATACACAGCGTTATCCCAAGACCCACACTCAGCGTTCTCAAAACTTATGGAGTGGCAAATGAGCGGCGGGGACGCGGCAGATAAGCGGGGTACAGAACCCGAGGGGCATCTTACGGAGACGGAGGAGATTGCTGATGATTTGGAGAAGATGGATGAGGGTGAAAGTGAGGGGTTGGATGAGGAGCGTGGGGATATTAAGACCGGGGCGCTGGAGAAGGGAGACAAATGAACGAGTGGAAAATTAAGTCACTGAAGTGAAGCCAGGGGAGGGCATTGAATGGTCATGGATGCATTATAAGAACAACATCGCTTCTCTTATGTTCAACTTGTTCTTTGGCGCTTGAAATGAAATAGGGTTTGGGGTTGGGTAACAATGGGATAGGCTGTACATGTTATGGCTTTTGTACATTACTCCGCTCGATAGAACATAATTTGGGCCCCATTTACCTTTCGAGGTATGCAAAGAATCGAGTTTTTTGGGACTGAATTTGATTCTCTCGACAGCATGAAAACGCTCCTTGGACTGGCTGGCTACGTGCTACATTTATTATGCCAAACTTGGCGCTCATCTTCGGTTTGGCTAGTGCCACTTTTTCTTGATTCTCTATTGATAAAATTCGGGCCAAATAAGACGGCCCAGATACGTTTTTGCGTTTGTTATAATCAAGCTCTCCGTCTATACATCTTATTAGCGTGGCCTTTCAGTTGGTTTTGTTGATATTGCTGTTGGAAGTTCCGAGGGATGATTGTCTTTTTTTCTAAGGCGGGCGGGGACTCAAGAGTCAAGACAAAGCCCTCAGGTCCTTTCATATATCCCATCTGGTAATAAATATGTGTATTCCTCTGGGGTCAACTGAACCGACTCTAGATGGCTCCAGTTTTGTTGCGTGCTCTATCTAATACCCGATGGTTCCGCAATTAGTCGTTCGCAGGTCAGCTATTGCTATCCATCTTCCGAAGTGATTGGGGGTGGATTGAACATGGCGAGCGGTAATAGAGGGCGTTTGAATCTCACAGTGCTCATGAATGTTTTGTAGGAGACGGTGTAGGTTTTTGTACCAAATGGATATGTTGAATTATCCCTAGATTTGGCTATTTTCCAAAACCCCAAAGCGGCAAAGTCCACCCGTCATATTTCTTTAACAAAACCAAACAAAAGTACCCAGCAAACCCAAACACAAACAGAAAACTTCTATGAAAGCATAAAATTTGCAGTATAAAAGATAAAGATTTGAGTAAATGACCGAAATAAGGTATCCAAAAGCAATTCAAGCCCAAAGTTGAGTCAACTTGGGAGAAGCCTGGGTTCCTTTTTCGCTTATGGTTGCCTGGGGTTAGGAGCGCAGCTGCTTCCAACGCAGCATCTAAAGACACCGCTCTGGCATACTCCATAGGCATTGGCCTGGTCATCATGGGGGTACGTGTATGCAGCCCCTTTGCAAGGTGCGAAGAATTTCGTGGGACTGGATTAAGATTTGAAAATCAGTAATGTCTCATATAACGTAGAGACTGAGAGTATCTCATAAATGGCCAAGGAATGCTCTTAAGTTATACTAAGCAGATCACGAAGTGGACTTACGTAAGATTGAACCCGTTATTGGAACGAAGAGGGTTTTTACATGCATTCTGTCCATCATTGTTCTGCTTCTCGTCAGTGCCATTTAAATATATCCATAGCTTTTCGACTTACGGGGCAATGGTTAAGGGCGAATAGATCCTTGTTGCATCCAGTGATAACTTTGCGGGTAGCTACACAAGCACAAGTAATAGGAACTGAGAAGCCATTGCTGTAACACGGTAAGTAAAAAGGTCCTCGAATTCGAAGATAGCGAGGAAAGCTTACACATAGCTGACATCGATATCGGGAATTGCGACGGCGTGTCCTTGTTTGTCGAAGCTTGCTTCAATGAGTGAATCGTCGCCGGTAAGTGCGGAGCCTCCTACACCGATAGCTACGTTTCCAGCCCAGCCTGTGGGCACAGCAAAGGCACCAGTGGCACCTTTGGCCAGGGTGCCGTGACCCAGATGCCCGCTTACTGGGGTGGGGGCACCTTTGTTACTGGCATGGGCAGTCGTGATGGCGCCGTCGTGTCTGAGTATTAAGGTCAGATATGTTTTCTTGTGAGGCACCACCACTTTTTACTCAGAGAAGCTGGAGTATGTAGAGAATGGGCAGAAAGCCCAGCTTACTTGTTGATGACGGAAATGGTCATAAATTTTGGCGGGGCGGCAAGTGCTTCCACGTTTTCCACCGCAGCTTGTGTTGGAGCTAGAGCACCGCGAGGGCAGTTGCAGTAATGACGTCTTCAGTTCCTGATACAGGACCGAGGGGAGTTGCGGTACTGATGTCCTCAGTTCCTGTTACAGATGGCAGCTGAGGAGCAGGTGAGGCCAACACCGTGGCGGCAAGAGCCGCAATGGAAAGAATGGATGTGGTATACATGATTCGGATTGATATGAGAAAGACGTTTAAGGAGTGCAAACTGATGTGAAAATGAAAAATGATTCTGTGCTGGAAGTAAGGTGAATGAGATGAATGAGATGATGCTGGTGATGGAGAAAATGAAATACTGGAGAAACAGCTGCTCTTTATATTTCTTTGCTTCCAGTAATGGTTGTATGAGCGTTCAGCTATTACGAACTGCACTGACTATGTACTACTCCGCGTCCACCTTCACCATATTCCTACAGATCAGATAGGATGAAGACAAGGGATCCAGGGTACATTTTTGCTAGGCAGCTACGTACATACACCTCGTACCCCAACTCCTCTCAAATTTTGAAGGTATCTAGATGATTTGGAAAGATAGCACAGTCAGAGAATCCTCCTGGAATGTGCCTTGCCAGCCTCATCACTTGATACTATTCTACAAGCACTGGTCCCTTATTCGACAAACAGAAATATACGCAAGCAACCCCTTGCTTTCGCTGTGTGACGAAAAGCTAAACCAGCGGGACATTCACCTCCTTTTGGAGACCCGATACGATTGAGGCTGTAAAACAAACCGAACGAAGTACAGAAAGGAAAGGAAATGAAGAATCCTACACACGCCGGGGTGCCTCGGCTTGAAATAAATAGCATCATGTCAAACTTGGTGTAACAGTAAAGATATAATAGAATCTTACATACCGTATTAGTTAATATAAAGGACCAGGTCTACTAACTTTCCCGAGGGGGTAGACCTTAGCTATGACATGGTCTTATTTATAATGTGCTAGCTGGCGTAGGACATTAAAAGTCAACTATATGGTCTTCTGCTGGGGACTGGTCTTATATCCTAACTAATACGGTATGCCATATTAAGAAAGACTACAGCTAGTATTTGCCTACGAGGTCCGAATATAAACTAAAATATATGAAGAGATAGCAAAAAAAGCAGTAGGGAGGCGCCTCGAGCTAGTGTTAAGAAACGTGCGCTCCATGAGGCCTGTTTAAGCTTCTAGGGCGTTGTTGGTCTCCAGAACTATTTGTCTCCGCCGCATAGGAGTATGATAATAATGCGGTGGCTGGCACTTGCTAGATCCAGAGCCGCGTGATGCAGCGCCTTGCGCTGACTATTGACCCCGCCGGTTCGTAAAAGCTTTATGTGCAAGTTTGAGGTGGCACTGGTGGTGGCACTGGTGGGCAGATTTTGTTTCGAAAGAATCTGGGTGTTTCCCAGTCGTAGGGCGACCAGTAGGAAAAGGCGCCGGGATATACCCGTAGGCTTCAGCATCTCACGCTTACCAGTAAGCCTCGAGGAATCTCACTTGCATCAGATGGGATTTCGTGCTTTGAAGATTTTCGGCAGTTTATGACCGAGTAAGCTGCCGCAGGAAGAAATGGAGCGGAACCTTGCAATCGGCACGGCATATCGGGAAAATAGGCTTCTATTTAGTGGATTGATGATCGAGGTCGTCAATTCGGGTAGTACTCGCCGCAAACCCTGTCGTGCTGAATATGGTCGGTCTGAGCACGATTGGTAACCCTTACGGGTCGGGTCGTGGCCTCGTGGGCTTGCAAAAACTTGGGGTACAGCATATGCAAGTAATAGGCATCTATTTTAGGCATCTATTTTTGGCAAGCCAGATATCAAAGAAACGAAACGTTACAAGCGCATAAACGCGCCAAGGTAATCATAAAGGAAATGGATATCCGGTAATCTCTACTGGAGACCTCGGCCTTGGAACTCATCAGTTTAAGTACGTGAATCTAGGACCTGAATAGTGTTGTTTTTTAAGAAGGGAAATATAAATATTTCAATCCTTTTTTGTTCGTTACTATCAAGTCTCTTTCCCGGATCCGAAGCGGACCCGAACCTATTCGCCACCCCCTATTCCTTAGCGAACCACATTTTAACGTTAAGAGGAGTTCAAACCCTGTCACTGATTCATGCCACTTTGAATCCACGGTTCTAACGTTTAGTCTGGTCTAAATGTTCCTTATAATATCTAATTACCAAAAATCATATAATAGCCCAACTCTAAAAATATTAGGTCTCGCTTTCCATCTCAGAAACCCACGATTTTAGCTCCCGAGCATACATTGTTACATCACATCATCAAAAAAAAAGATGACCCACAACAATTCTAAGAATTAGCATTTTGACTGAACACATAGAGCCAGATTTAAAAGCCCTTCTCTACTTCTTCCATGAATATTCATTTTGTTTTTCTTACCTTTTCATGCCTTCTCATTTTACCATTTTGTGTTTCTGTTGTCGTCTACGTGTTTTGGAATTATGGATCATTACAGCTTTCGGTTTTTATCCCTGGACTTACGAAATACCTCCGGGAGTTATTAGGCCGCCGACGCTTCTCTTTGAAATTATTCACTCGATTCCTCTGGATATCATCACTCCTCAAGAAACCTTAAACTAGAAACAAACAGCGTCCAGCTATACGATTTTCCATCAAACGTCAGCGTCGGCGACTGAAGAGAATAGAGATAGAATTCTCTAGAGATACTAGCAACGTCTTCGTTAAAACCATGAGAACATCACGAAGGCAATCATCAAGATCCAACGGCCGCCTCGAGGATAACGACGACAAACACCACGAGTGTTCTATTATCTCGTATCTACATCTACGCAGCATCCGCAACGCATTGCGATATCAAACGTCAGCCTTCGACTCAATAGCTTCAATTCAAGTACTTCCATAAAATCATCAAGCAGACGACTGCAAACCAACACGAGAATCGAATGATTATTCCTATTACTTGGGTGTCCGACACCTATATCTATAATTAGATAGCAGCAATATGTTGCTAACAAACCCTACGGCCGCAACGTGTCTATTATAATAAGATAAATTCCTATTAAAACCCTATCAGGTTAATAGCATTCTAATAATAAATAACTAGGTTTTAATATAGGAATCTATATGATTTCTAGTATTATAGCATAGTGTTAATAGCGTTTCCCTTATATAAAATTATATACTTTCTCTATATTAAAACCTAGTTATTCTATATTAAAATAGGTAGGGTTATATTACTAGGCAAGTAGTTTTCTTATCTAAAAATATATAAATTTAGTATAGCTATTCTAGCTATATAAATGCCCCTTAAATCCTAGCCTAATCTACCCCTATAAGATATATTTTCTTTGCTCCTAAACCTAAATAAACCTTAATTCGCCTAATTAATCCTTTAATCTCCTTTATTAAAATTAACTCTATTCTCCTAAGCTCTTTAGTAATAAGTACTATAGCTTTCTCTTAGTTAATAGTTACCTGCTTAAATAGTCTAACTAGAGCTATTA
>QGMF01000028.1:0-103378 GCA_007821475.1 Lachnellula arida | reverse complement strand
ATGATCCTCCTGTTGATGATCCTCCTATTGATGAACCTCCTGCTGATGAGCCTCCTGTTGATGAACCTCCTGTTGATGAACCTCCTGTTGATGAACCTCCTGTTGATAATGCTCAACTGCTTGTTGATTGGGAGCAGTTTGAGGCAGAGAGGGCTACGATGATAAGCGATCCCGCCCTCGCATTAGCAGCACCTACTCCGTCTGATAGTCATTATACGGGTGTCCAAGGGAATACGGACCAGCGACCTACTGTCGGAGATTCTGCCTACGGACCAGCAGCACCTACTCCTGTTGATGATGCTCAAATGCTTGTTGACTGGGAGCAGTTTGAGGCAGAGAGGGATACGATGATAAGCGATCCCGCCCTCGCATCAGCAGCACCTACTCCTTCTGGTAGTCATTATACGGGTGTCGAGGGGAATGTGGATTATCAACCTGCTATGGGAGGTTCTGCTGGCGGAAACGGACAATCTGTGCCTTCTGCTCGTGGTGTTATGCGTGAAGGAGATATGAATGCTTTACCTGCTATGGAACAATCTGCCAGCGGCTTTGGAGAACCGATTATGGGTGGTGATATGAGATCTGGGTATATGTATCCTAGTCGCAAGGGTGTGGTAACCTCTGCCGAGCTCAGGGCGATCATAAAACACAGTTGGTAGGTACATTCTCGTATAAAAGGCTATCAGGAGCTCATATGCCGACGACTCCTAGGCTTCCTGGCTCTCTAAAAGCACTTTGTTTTTCACCATGCTAATTTGTTGGGGCAGGATTTATATCACGGGATCCGATATCACCGATGCTTGGATTTCCACGGATATCTGCTTCCTCAATCATTCCCCTCCAATGCAGACCGCAACCAAGACACATTATCACTGCGCTTGGGAAGGCTGCGGCGAGATACGGCACAAAGTTTTGAGTGATCATATTATCCATGACCATATTAAAGTCTTCCTCAAGGGCCAGCGTTTTGGAAGCGAAGCAAAAACACGACTGTGTATGCTCTATGGTAGCATGGATGGCACCGCACACTGGACTAGGTTTTGGCATGAGCAGAAAAGGTTCCTATTGACTCCCAAGTATCGCACGCAGCTGGAGAAAAAGGTATTTGACTGGTTCCAAGGCGCCGGATATTTCTCATCTTCCAACAAAGCAGCCCCATCAGACGAGCAGGTTGTGGAGGAGATTGATAGGTTGATTAATAGTATCTCGTAAGAAACGGAGGGCTGGAGAAGAATACGCAGGATTAGCAACATCAATCAACACCCATCCATTCATAGGGTCCCATGGAAGTGAGAAATTCCCAAATCAAAAGCCTGCAGGAAACAAATGTGTGACCGGATACACTGCATCCTCCGATGATGTCCCATCCTGGCATCCCCAAGACACCAAAGCATATTCGAACAGCCTATCCCATCCCCCACAATGCCTCATATGAAGCGAAAGACTATCTAAAACTGCCCTCAAAATCCAAACAAACTACACCTACGCACCACCACCATCACCACACCCTCAATAATAACCTCTCAACTACTTGTACCCTCTATCAAGATCCGAAAACACTCCCCCACAGTCCAGTCCCAACTCAAACATAACGCGTTAATGCCTCACCCCTACTTGTAGCAATATATCCTCCGAACCATGGCTTTTGATAAATACTATATCAGGACCCATCACCTACAGTACAGTACATATAGCACAAGCAATCATAACCCTACTCGTACGTACCTTTCAATAACAAGTTCTTCACACCACTAACCAATCAATACAATCAATACAATCAAACCCCTAGAGCTCTCAGCGAGATATAAATCACCATTTTTAAACCTGTATCAAAGCCATTCAAAACGTCGCATTCTGTACCTAGAATACAGTAACTGCTTCTACATACATAGGTAAGATGTGTTTAAAGCCAAGAAAGAGCAGCTTAAGTGATTGAAAGTGAGATACGGGAGGGATTACGATGTACCTATTGTTTTGAGATGGTGTGGTGACATGTTGCTGTTCAAGTTTCAAAAGCAACATTATTGTCACAGGGCGAATCTAGTCAACAACTGCTTAAGAGCTATATTTTCACTGCATTGTAAAGGCACAAGCACAAATATTTGGCAAATATAGCTTTTGATTCACCACCGCTAGCTGAGATAGACTAGATTCTATACTCCGCAAAAGTCAAAAAGGGGAGCGTTAATTTACTCGTCAAGTTGTACATAGTTTGATGGGAAAAGACCTGATTTTCCGTTGAAATGGCCGAACCACCAGTCTTCGTCCGGGAACTCCTATTAAAACATTAACATCAGTATTATAGTTCCAAAAAGGATATTTCAGGTGGGATGAAGGAGGGGGAAATTAGGGCTCACCAGTCCAGTAATAGTCGCATTCTCATCAAAGCTCAACTCATTATCCTCTGCAGCCTCATAATCATAAATCGCCGTCGCAGTCGGTCCCGAGGGCGCCGCTGCTGGAGCAGGAGCGGGAGTCGGTCGCGAAGCAGCTGGCACGGGTGGAGGGGCAGCTTCTTCCTGTTCCTCGTCGCCCTCGACGATCTCGACGTAGTTGCTAGGAAACAATCCACTTTCGCCCTTGGAGTTCGTGCCCATCCACCAATCCTCATCAACCATCTCAAGGTTACTAACGTACTCGCCCTCAATAAGCTCGAGCTCGTTATCCTCAGCTTTCTCGTAGTCGTATTGGATGAGTGCGCGCTTGCCACCGGAGTTTTGGGTGGCGGCTGAAGCGGCGTTGTGACCGAATGATGCTGCGGCCACTGCGGCTCCTGCACCACGAGCTGGGTCATGGCCGGCGGGCTCTTCGGTGAGGTCTTCTTCGTCGGGGATGCGGTTGCTAATTGCTTGCCCGGGAAGAGCGGGCGGGGAGTTGCGCTCTTCTGGAGGTTCGATCTCTCTGCCTCGGCCAACTGGCATGGCGATTCGGACGGGTGATGAATCACGTGCTTCGGGGGTAGGGGGTGTTGGGCTACGTTGGACTCGAGGTGGGGGAGGGATGTTGGGTCCAGTTTGGTCTTCTTCGTCTTCAGCGGGACGGGGTCGTGTGGGAAGGCCAGGCATGGGCACTCCGCCAGTTGGTCCAGATGGCCGGGTGTTCATAGGAGGTGGGGGCGGCGATTGCTCTCCTGTAGTTGTTCGTGGGATACTGGGTGCGCCCATTGGTGCTCCACCCTTGAATCTGTCCCTGATTGCCCCAATTCCACCAACTGGCGATGCGGGCGCTGCTTCTTCTTCATGTTCTTCTTCGCCTGTTCGCTGTTGGCCAATGCTGCCAGATCCAGCAGAACGGCCAGTAGAGTTGATAGCCACAGGGGCCCAAGACTTCCCTTTATATCCGCTCTGCCATTGCCCTCCTCCGCTTGTTTGGCTTTGCAGAGGTGATGTAATGCTTGGGGAAGGAGCTGCAGCTCCGCTAAGACCTCTTTCGCGAGCTTTTTTCTCTTGCCAGATCTGAGCAGGGGTCTTTCCACCCTCATCAGCAAATGTCCTACTTGCTGCGCCGACGGGTGCAGAAGCCGCTGTTGGAGGGGCGGATTGAAGTCCAAATTGGCCAGGAGTGGGTGCTTTGGTTCCGGTGAAGCCTGAACCCCCGAATTTATTTGCAACCTTGGGCTTGGGCAAGGATGTAAGTCTTTCTGATTGTGTGAACGCGGAAGATCTATCCGCAAGAGACCTGTGCTCTTCGCTGGTGTTACTTGTGGCAGAAGTCCCTGTTGCAGCTGGTGAAAGTTGTCGGCCTCCATCGTCTCCTGGCTTTTGGGCTTTAGCTCGAATAGCTGCGATGTCCACCTTTCCAACGGGCTCATATGCACCCTTCACGATTGTTGGGCGGTCATCTTCCTTCTTCTTGGCTTGGGCACGGATTGCAGCAATGTCGACCTTTCCAACTGGTTGGTAACCACCTCTGACCGTATCTTCGGAGGCAGAGTTATCAGCTCTTTGACTTCCATTGAACCTCGAAGGCTCCTTTTGCTTCGTCAATTCCGCCATGTTGACTTTTGTCGGTTGGTATGCGGGCGCAACCTTCTGCAGTTGTGACCGAGTCACTTGAGGCGCATCAGCACCCCAGCCATCCTCATCCGCACTCGGGTCGTTTTGTCTCGCCCGGGAGCTTGCTAAGGGGTTAAAACTAGAAGCTCCGCTCGATCGTGTAGGGTTAAAGGCTGGTTTGGAGGCGACAGGAGGTGGAGGGCCAGAAGATGAAACAGGTGCAGCACTGCCAGCGGAGTATTTGGAGCCAGATGCATCCGCAACTTTCTGAACTATGCTCTCGGGGGTGAGATCGCGGTCGGAGCGGGCTGTAATTTGAACATGGTATCCCTACGGAAGAATCAGCATAGTCAAGCACGGAGGTGATTGACAGGCAACTAACGTGGAGAATCTTTGATACTGCAGCAAGATGACTTGTGAAGTAACCTTTTGTTCTTTCGGGCACTCCTTCTCCGCACTGGATCTCATGTCAGCTTCCACGTCACTCATTTCCAGACCAGCAGTACTGACCCATCCGATCAACACATATTTCGGCAGCGTGGTATTAGGATCCTGAACTTTGACGAAAGCAAACTGGACTCTGCCTTCTGAAAAGTCTTCGATCAAGTCCAGCAGTTCCCCCTCTATTGTTTCACCATGATTAGTACTGAAAGAGCTGAAGATGGGCCCGAAAAATATGCGTACCTCCGGTGCTCTGGACCTTCAGCACACTCTCCTTTCCCCCACTGTCCTGTTGGAAGGCATTCACCAGTGGTGCAGAGACAGAGAAGACGGCCCATTGACCATAGGTTGGGGACTTTGCGGCGGGACCGGATGGGGGAGCGGAATTGATAACTCCATTGTATGATGATTTGATCGAGGGGCCGTTGGTAGAGGTGTTCAAAGAGGCCATATTGAAGTAGAGGCAAAGATGGAGGTGGAGGTAAGGGTGGAGATTGGGGTAGTAGTGAGTAGAGAATTCGTAGTCATCAACAGGCGTAAGGGTAGGCAATAAGGTAAGGTAAGGTACCAGCAGTATACCGTAACAGTACGGAAAACAAGTGGTGTTGACTTGAGCGGCTCTGGTGGCTGAGCCTTCGTCATCCTGTAAGGTAGGTAGGGTAGCAAGCCAAGCCAAGCATTATTGCCGTACGCCCTGGTAATACTGCAGCCACACCACACTCTGCTCCTCGAATTATGCTTACCTTAGTGTCTTAGCGCAGTTATGCTATGCAAAAGTTGGGCCATTATTTCAACCGTACTCCGTACCCGCTCCCCCACCACTCCTCCCGTTAAACTACTTTGGGCTAGCGTTGAGGCTCACGCACTGATAGCCAATCATTCTTGGGAGCCCTACTTTTTTAATCCTTTTCCACAATCTGGATTCTGGAACCACCACCACCACCACTCGAACCGCACGCCTTGACTTTTGCCTTGAAGCCGTAGCAGTCCAGTCCAGTCCAGTCCACTCCATCCGTCCCATCCCATCCAGAGTACATAATCTCACCCATATCCCTCCCGCCTTGTCGAACCTCTCGAATCTTTTTCTCTCACGTCCTTCCCCTCTCGCTCTCCCTCGCTCTCGCAGCGACACTCGTCCTGCTGCTTTACATTTACGTCTAACTAGTCTACTCGCTCATTTTCGTTGCGGTCGCGCAGCTTCTTGTCTGCACTTTTTGCGCCCATGACGCTGCGTCGTTTCTTCCTCTAGGTTCCAGATTCCAGACTGCAGACTCCCAGGCAATGAGCCAGTTTGAGCCTCGATAGCATCTCCCTTGGTCCATTGTGTTTTGGTCGCAGATAGCCCATGCAACTGCCTGCTGTTCCTGTCTAGTTTTCTTCTTGTCCTTTTTCCTTTTCTGCCCTATATCTGGTGTTGAGAGGTATCAGTCCTGATTTCATCCCACGTCGACCACCATGGATTCGCCAGGCAGTGAGATATCTTTGGACAGCGAGGATTCATCTACCGCAGAGCCTACCCGTGCTGAATACCATCCTATACGGACGCCCCCAGACTTAGGTGGAGATGCGACGTCCGGCAACATGGATACCACCATTGTTTCCGACAACGAGGACTCCGACTCAGATGTTTCCATGTCTGCAGACACAGATGACGAAGACGAACAAGGTGTAGACCAAACCACCGTCCAGTCGAATACCAACGCGAATAAATCCAAGCCATCCGCTCCAGTACCCCCAACGAACCTTGCAACGGAAGGTTCCAGAAAGCGGAAATACTCAAGCTCCACGCAAGAGGCCCCCAATGGATATCCCCACAATGGAGTTGAAGAATATGTCCGGAAACGATTGAAGCCAGATGAAGCTTTCCAAAGGTTTCTGCGTCCAGAAGGAAACTTGCTTAATGACAGATCTTTATTGCCGGCCGAAATATGGCATCACATATTTACTTTTTGTCCCCCAAGAGCGTTAGGCTCATTATTGCAAGTTAACAAATCTTTCAATGACTTTCTTGAACCTTCCAAGGATATTTCCATTGATGCCCTACCAGGGTCAGCTACAAAAATCTTGAAGTCGGATACCATTTGGAAAACTTCCAGGTTGCTTTTCCGCCATGGAATGCCCGGTCCGCTTGCAGGAAAGTCGGAGCTGGACATGTGGAGATTGGCCTGTGGACTGACATGCCAATTTTGCAATAAGAAACAGCCCAAATCCACGTTGCCAGGGGACCAGTGGCATCCCGGTCCAGGTGAAAGCGGACTTGTACCCGTCTGGTCATTTGGTGTTCGTACATGCGGCTCCTGTCTCGAACAGAATTCAACAAAGGTAGGTAGCGATTTCTTTTGGACCCATCTACTCTGGACCCAACTAATGGTATCCCAGGAAATTGATTTGATGTTGTCATCTTCTATTCCTTTTCCATTGATGGCTGCCCTGCCCTTTATTTTCCTAACCAATGAGCTCCATGTTCTTCCAGCTTCCACTCTGCAAAATGGACAACATCCACCGACGATTCAGATAGCCAAACGGTATTCCAACTCCCAGATCGAGGATATCAAACAAGAATTCGACAATGTTAAGGCCCTAGGATCAGCTACAGCAGAAGAGTGGCTAAAAGGCTTGGACGAGCGCGGAAAAGAAAGAAAGAGTGATGCAGCACGCTGGGAAAGATATGAGTCTATGGGAGGAGTCGCAAACATGCGCAAGGTGCACCACGAAACCCCAAAACCAGAAGGTCAAAATGGCAACGTCCTTGCGACTGGGATTGCAAAGCCTCTATTCCATGCGACGAATGGCAATAGCACAGGGTTCCCATTTCAGCCCAGCAATCCGGTGCTGCAAACGAGACAATTTCCAAATTTCCAACCGCCTCGAACTTCGCAGCCTGTTCATGCAGTTTTTCGTAAGACCAAGCAAAACCCCTAACTCTTCCGTTCACAAAGATCCAGCTAACTGATAAACCCTCTAGCAACTGCCCCGGGAAGGTTCGATTCGCCATCGCAAAATGGCTTCAACCCCTATCCCCCTCCACGCCAACACCCTCAAGCTAGGCCTGAGAGAACCAAGGAAGAAGTTGCCCAACTGAAGGCAGCGAGACGAGCTGAAATAGAGCGGCGGTGTATGTTACTTGAGCCACCACTAACAGCCGGTGTTCTAGCACACATGTCTTCATTCCAGGCTGCTATACAGATTATCCAGCCCCTGGACGACGGTGCATGGGAAGTACTCAAGCCAAGACTACTTTCGCAGCGCGAGGAAGCCGAACAACGGGAAAATGATCGACTAGCTCAGACCCGAGTGGTTCAAGAGCGATTTGACGAACGTCGATATCAAGATGTCCAAATCAACCCAGAGGCTAAGGATCTCCTTGATAGAGAATGGGATGACATTCAAGCTCCGTTGCGGGTGAGAATTGGTGGGTATGCGGATGAAATTATCCGTGACGGGTGGAATGGTGGTGAAAAGGTGAACTATGAAAACTGCCCAAAATTTGCCGCGGATGTCTTAATGTATGTGCGGAAGCGATTCTATGCAGAGATATCCAAGGATGAGGCCGCTATCCGCGCAACAGGCCGGGAACCGGAAATGGATCCTCTCCACGGCCCCTATCTTCGAAAGCTGGTTTTGGAAAACATGAAGTGGGTGTTCGATACTAAGGTCAAGCCGCACACTGAACACCACCGTAAGGAGCTGTTTCTTTGCAATGCCTGCGAGAGTCACCTGAAGTTCTACGGCTTTGAAGGCGTCATCCAACATTACGCAGCCAAGCACACCAGTGCGCTTAGTATGGGAAGTGTGGTGGTCCACTGGAAATCGGAATGGCCAGAAATCCCTCCTTTTAATCCCGATCCTACGGCTGTAATTAATGGTTCTTACTATGCCGCTGCGCCAAGTGCCAGTGCGCCATATGCAACTACCGGTCCAGCACCAGCACCCCAACAAAATTATGGATATGGTGGGTATCAATCAGCGCCTGTTTCGGTGCCCATACAGGCTCCCATGCTAGCTGCTTTGCAGCCTCCCATGCAAGCTTCCATGCCTGTTCACAATCCCCATGTTTACCAGGAAAGTCCTGGCCCATATTATGGACATCCTCAATTTGGAGACCAGTATTCGGGCCATCAAAATGGGCCATACCAGCCACCGCAGCCGTATCAAGATACTTCTCAAGGATACCAAAACCCACAATATACGATGCCACCCCCGCCACCTGGCAATGTTGGATACTCAGATGCTTCCCAAGACTATTCCCAACAAGGATATGGTGGTGCTTATCCAGCATCAAGTCAAGGCATGTATTCCTCAAATCCAGGGCAGTATCCGGCTTCCGCTCCTGAAATTCCTGTACACCAGCATGCGCATGATCCACAAGCCAATCAATTTGGGCCTTCCTACAACCAACAACCGTCATATCCGGCTAGCAACTACGTACCAGAGGCGCCAAAGACCGAGGAGTGGAAGATGCAACTTCAGGATATTGCAAAGAGTGCGCGTGAGGTCTGGAATGCTATCAATCCAGTGAAGGAGATCCCTGGAAGTGTCAAAGTTTACACCATTATTTACCATCTCTTACAAAGATCCAGAGCCTCTTACCCAGAAGACCCTCCGCTCCCAATGGTTATCGAGGGCCTGAATACTAATAAGGAGATGCGTCCAGCCCGGAATATCAACGGACTTCTTTGTAAAGCTTGTGCTTTGGGCCACGCAGGATACACACCCGCTCTCCAAAAGAAGCATTTCTCTTTCCCTCAGCTTCTTAATCACTTCCGTGAATCACACGAGGCCGCTCCCCAAAATCTGAGAAACGAAATGGTTCATGTTCCGGATTGGACTAGGGATATGGTCCAACTTCCAGACATTTCCAAATTGACCTCACTTTCCAAGTCCTCCGATCATAGGCTCAAGCTAGTGAAAGAAGCTCTCCCAGAAGTATTTGCGCCGCCGTTTACTCATGGGACGGATGCGCGAAATGGACCATCGCACCAGGATTATGGAATGGCAGACCAGAACACTTATGGAAACCTTGCTCCATCTCAGGATAATCACGACAAGTACTATATTACAGCCAGTGACAACAAAACGTCTGATTCTGTCAATGTATCATACGATAATGGCGAGTACGATCCTCGAAACCCTCACGAGCTGCCTCTGGACAGTCGACCCGTCTACAAATCTGCTCGGCAAATCAGTCATCCTCGAGAATTTGAAACTCCTGATGACCGTACCTATGGATACACAAGGCGCGATGAAGAATACCGCCAACCCTCGTATCAGTATGTGGAGCAACGGCCCGTGTCCCCGCCCTCTCATATCAGAGCCGCTGGTGACTACGAACGTGTTGTTATTCGCGAGGAAGCACCAGTGTATGTTGATAGACGTCCTCGTTATCTGGATGCAGGCGAAATTCAATACAGAGTCCGACGTGACCCTCTCCGTTATGAGGATCGGGAGCCTGTACCCTCGGGGCTAGATCCTCGACCTGTGAATTTCGAGTCATATCAAGCAAACAGAGAAGATCATCAGACCTTGGTCGCAAGAGATCCACATGCTCGAGATGAGGACCCTACCACTCAGCAGAACCGTATTTTCGAGGTTGCAGCACAGATTTCCCAGCAAGCACAACAAGCAAGAGAGAGATTACCTTTTAAAGAGCAGCCTACTGAGGTTGGTTCTGAGGATGGTGAAGTTCGACCAGAGCCTGGTCTACAATCCGAGACCCCCCACTCGCGACCAGCAGAAGAAGCAAATGATGCTGCAGAACGATTTATGAACGAGTTCCGCCCCGTTGAAACGACAGTGACTGCAAGTAAAGCGGAACGCCGCCAACCAGATAATCCTCGACCCATTTGGGAGCCCGCACGCGACGAAGGAGCACGCTACATTCAGGATCCTCCCGCAGAATTGCGCCGTCGTGTGCGCGACAATTATGAGAACGTCGGCGGAAACTTTGCCAGCGAAGGGCATCTTTCTAACCGAATTGTTGATGATGCTGGATACGTGGTGACCGAACGGCAACCACCAAGGCAAGCTCGAGCGTACGCTTATGAGGATCGTTATGCCAATCCACTCTCGGAGCAGTTAGTACAGCGAGAGCGATCACCTGAATTGGTTGACCGCCGGTATAAGCTCAATAACGTTGTCTACCGCGACGAAAGACAAAGTAGCCATGGCGCTCATCGAACGCCTAGCAGATATGCTAGGTACGAGAGTGTTCGACTTGAGAATGACCGCGCGCGTTCTAGGTCACCAGTATACGTTAAGACGGGAGGGCAGCCTGGGCAATACCGCGAGCATAGCCCTGCTGCTCACTCTTTGCACCCAGAGCCTATCTATCACTCACGCACGCCGCAACCGGCTACGGATGATGTGGCTTATGAGAGAGCCCCACGTCAGGAGTACCAACGGGTCTACGCTGATGACTCCCGGCCACGGGTACCTCAATATGCCGAGACCTACGAGCTTGTACGAGTCACGGATTCTCAGGGCGAATATATGATTCGAAGACCAGTCCGTCGAGAACCTCAGCCGGTGTACGCCGCCTACGAGGATGACGGTTATGCTCGACAACCAGTCTATGAAAGTCGTGCGCCGGTCCCTCGACCAGAACCCGCTTTCTACGAAGAGGAATACGATCCACGGCATCCTCAAGCTCTTCAGCCGCCTACCGCAGCACCAGTTCGTCAAGCCAGCAGGTATCAGTAGAGTACTTGGGTTGGGGGCTTTCGTATCAAAACGTCATTTCCTTGATTGTACAAATCGATGCACATGCATCTCTATTTTCATTTGGATCTTCTACTCAATAATACTAAACGGTTAGCGCTTTTCTTTTCTGTGACCGGCAAAGAGCTGCATTGTACAATCAGCTAGCCTGAGTACAACAAACGGCGTTGGTTCTTAAATTTTTCGTTTCCGTTTGTACAAAGAATGTCTCAATGTTCGCTCTGATCAAAACTTTACGGGAGGTATACTGGGAGCGGGAGTCGGAGCATGGGCGGCCAAAGTACCCTAGAAGGTCAAAAAGAAAGGTTGCTTTTATTCTCCCTTTTCCTCCAATGTATCATAGTAGTCGTAATTCAACTCATAAGAATGAGACCTGTTCGATCATCTCTGCTGAAACCATCGGTTTCAACTACCCTTTCTTTCTATATTATGACCTCGAATGGCAGAAGTAGCCGGGTATTCAGAGGTGACATTCAAACGCGTGCTAGTACGAGGCTGATTGCAACAGAGAATTTTCCAGACGCTACATGCTACATGCAATGGCAGTAAGTTTTCACACCTGGATACCGAACAAGGAAATACTCATATTTTCAAGGATAGGATATCCTGATTAGCATCCTCACTGAGTGATGAATATTTCTCTCAAGATTTTTGCACAGGCAGATGAGACACTCACTCACTCCCTCGCCCCCTCCCTCCTTTCTCACCCACAATTTCAATACATAGACCCACCTCGTGCAGTAATGGTTTGGAGGATTTTTATTTTTCTGGTTCGCTCACTGAGTTTACAAGGTTTTTGTGTTTCTGTTATACTTGGTTCGGGATGGCTGGCGAATTCGGTCGGTATCTATGTGAGGTGGGATTTTTGGTGGGGGGTGGGGGTTGTGAGGACTTGGTAGGAAGATGCTGCGGGTAAAGTGCTGCCTGCGCTTGATAGGTAAGCTTGCTTATTTGCTGGCAGAGAGGTAGGCTCCAGTCCCAGGCTTCCAGGCTTGTTTCATATAATTTTATTTCATTTCATGTTCTCATACGAAATAAGCTTGTATGTACGCATGTCAATCAACCTTGGTACAAGTGTACCAGTACACATGTACCTACTGCCGTTTCTTCTGACCTCAGTCTCCATTGCTCACAAATTGCCCCTCTCCGCTTGTTCCCTCTCAATAGCCTCGAACAAACTCTTGAAGTTCCCGGCGCCGAATCCTTCAAAGTCGTTCCTTTGGATAATCTCAATAAACACTGTCGGCCGATCCATCAGCGGCTTGGTGAACAGCTGAAGTAGATATCCACCCTCATCAAAATCAATCAGAATGTTCAATTTCTGAATCGTGTCAAAGTCTTCCTGCAACTTCCAACTCCTCTTGTCGTTCTTTAGACGTTGGCGCATGGTAGTGTAGTATGTTTCCGGAACGTTGATAAAGTCCACTCCACGAGCCCGCAAATTGCCAACAGCGGTTATGATATCGTTTGTCCGCAGCGCAATGTGTTGCACTCCAGCACCGCCGTAAAAGTCGACGTATTCTTCAATTTGGCTCTTCTTCTTGCCCGGCGCTGGCTCGTTGATTGGCATCTTGACGACGTTGTTGGGCGACGCCATGACGATGGAGCTGAGAGCGGAGAATTCGGTGGATATCTGATTGTCGTCTACGGACCAGAAACGGTGGAAGGAGAGACACTTTTCGTAGTAGGCGCAGGCTTCTTCCATCTTGCCCCAGTCTTGGTTGCCGACGCAGTGGTCGATGGCTTCCAGTGTGATGGTTGGGAGAAGGCTTTGGAGTGGGTCGACCTTGGACTTGGCAATGGCTTTGTAGCCGGGGAGGAAGATGCCTTGGTATGAGTCCCGGGAGAGTAATGTATGTGTTGTGTCGCCGTATGTGCGGATGATGGCCGTGGTGACTGAGCCGCTCTCGTCTGACTTCTTGCGGGGAGCCTGTACTGACACGGCACCTGCCTCGACTGCTTGTCGATACACGCCCTCTACGTCGTCGACCTCGAACGCAACGTCCTTGACAGCGTCGCCGTGCTTCTCGAGATGCTGGTACATATCCTTCAGCAAGCTTCGTTCCTCTGATGATGGCTCATCTTCATCAACAGATGAGAGTGACTTGATGGGAGACATGAGCACGAATCTGATCTTGCCATTGGCAACGACGTGGGAGGCAACATGCCGGCTTCCAGTCTCGAGACCTTGGTATGCTACTGTGTAGAAGCCGAGGCGTGTGGTGTAATACGAAGCTGCTTGCTTTGCATTTCCCACATACCAGGTAACGTGATCATAGCCGTGGAAGTTGGGGGTGCCATCGACAGCACCAGAAGTATGGTTGGATGTGAGGAAGGTTAAAGAAGCGGGAGTGAGGATGGGAGAAGTGCGATCCAAGGGAGGGGTTACGGCAGAAGGGGCCATTTTCGTGGAAAGATGAACCCTGTGTGATACAGTTCTCTGCGGTGGAGAGGTGGAAGTAGAAGATGAGGTTGTGTGCTCAAAGAAAGGTAGCTTATTGCTTTAAAAGTAATAGGTATTGCTGCTCAACTCGAGTCGTTATGCTGCGGTTTAGAAACAGACAAAGGGGTATGAAGGTATGAATAGAAAGAATATATGAACCAAAATCAGGACGCGGCTTCCTTTATCAATTCTAGCTTGCTCGGCATGAATTAAGGATGATGCACTGGCACGCTTAATAATTCATGTTTGGCTCTTTCCGTGGAAGCTACTCCGTCGGCTTTCCCATGAATCCATGATTCCTTATGATTTACACGGCAAAGGCTGGTTGGAGTGGAGTGGATGCGGGATGCGGTGCATGGTCCGCTCGGCTTTGGGGCGGAATTTGGTTTTGCGGCTGTCGTCGGCTGTCATGCGGACAAAACCAGCTACCCTTTGACATCCCACCTCCATGCATTCACTCATTCTACGGTAATCATTCCAAGTTGCCGCACCGCGTCTTGCCGTGAGTAAGTCCTCTATCGCTGTCTATATACGGTAAGTAGGAGAAGTCTTCTTACTCCAAGATAAATTGTCCTTCTCCTTCAAGACTTTCTTCCTACTTCGTACATTCCCCTCCCCTCCCCGCCTGAACCATACTGCCCCTCCTTTTCCCCCATTCAGATAACGAAACCACTTCCTACTTGGACCTTAGCAGACCACGCACATCCTCATCATGCCGTCTCTTACAACACACGATCTGTCGATTCTCGAGAAGATCAAGGATCCCGAGGCTGGTCCTTCAGCACCCCTCCTAATCGACGACTCTCTCCCAAGAGACCCCCACCTATCCGATACTACCACCTATCAAGCAGTCAGCATACAAGAACGAACAATCATATCATCTTTTCAAGAAATAGAACTCCGAATTGCAGGCCTGAAACCCGTGTCATCTCAACCACCACTCTCCGAATACCTCGACTGCATCAAACAGCTCGATGCTCTGATAGAAGAATACCCCAAATACGCCAGTGCAAGGAACAACAGAGCACAAGCATTGAGACGAATATATGGGGATGGTATCCTCGTCAGGCTGCCAGATTCACAATCATCCGAAGACGCAGCTCCTCTAGACGCATCCGCCTCGAATTCCACCCTCCTTTCCGTCTCCACAACTATCCTTACCGACCTCAGCACAGCTATAAGTCTCCTCACACCTATTACTCCTTTCGCGGCGATATCCCCGCAAGCTGCAAAGACGCTCTCGCAAGCATACACTCAACGGGGAGCCTTCTATCACTTGACTGCCAAGCGGTTACGCTCGCATGAGGCTGAGCTGAGGATTAATGAAAGTAGATTGGAGGCACGGTGGAAAACAATTGATTTCGAGGAGCACGCTTCGAATGATTTCATGTTGGGAGGGAGGTATGGGAATGAGATTGCCAAGGCCCTGGCTGTGAGTGCGAATCCGACGGCTAAGTTGTGTGGGGAGATGGTTAGGGAAGCTATGAGGAAAGAGTATGCAGGGGCTACATAATAATGAAGAGGTGTATAATCAAAGTTGACTCGATGGTACAAAGTACAGGGACTCTAGATATGATCTTGTGTGAATTTAGTTGTCTGTGTCCGGGTTGTTCCAGCAGGTAAATATTACTTGGGCCTGGAAGAATACCCGCCGTTATAAGTTATAAGCACCCGAAGAATCCGATTTCATTATTTGTCCTTCCGTGCAGCCGAAAAGTAATTTGATTCCCGTTTTAGGTTTAAATGATTGGTGCACACCTTGACTGGGGCTCGAATCTCTTTTCAGCCGCACGGTGTAGGTCTAATGGGAAAGAAACAATATAGATACGCGGGAGAGGGAAGCCAGAGACTATATCGTAAATAAACATCCAAAACAGAAGATATCTAGAATAATCTGATATGATCAGCGTTTGAAGCTGCCCTAGAGCCTTGCTATAGATAATAAAAATACTAGATATCTTGATAGACGCACACCTGCCCTCTGAATATGAACTCGGGGTTGAGGCATTCCGAGTAGATTTATCCACGATGATCGTTGGGGTATCAATCTCGTATTCGTAATTTGGTAAGAAGTCTAAACAATAAAGAATAAATGAACCTGATATCAGCCTCCTCACTCGACAGCAAAGCGTCATATACAATCCTCCCAGAGCCTCTGGACTGCCCGGAATATTCCCATCCACAGCTGTCACTTGCAGAACGACAAGAGTGACGCCGCTGCCACGGTGCAGAAGTATCTATTCTACAGCATGAGTGAACCGGCCGAGCCGTTCCGAACGACTGCCACAAAAGCTGCCTCCCGGAAAGCGCATCGCAAGACAAGGACGGGATGCCGGACTTGTAAATTGAGGAAGATTAAGGTTTCTATGTTTACACCCATTCGATTCATCAGGTGGACTGTACAATGTCTGGAAACTAACTTTGACGGCAGTGCGATGAACAGAGACCAGAATGTAGCAACTGCATGAAACACTCGGTTCAGTGCGATTATCTGGGCACGCCGATACCTATATCTGCAAGCAGCCCTGCTAGTCCTGGAGCCCTTACCAAGCATGTAAATACACCTTCAAGTGGGACCTTCCAGGGCTCTGGGAGTGAAGTCACGCGTTTCAACAGTCCTTCAGTCCAGAATGAACCAATGGGCATGAACATGCTGGACTTGGAACTTCTCCACAACTTCTCCACATCCACCAGCCTCACTCTCCATACCAACCCGGCGCTCAAGACAATGTGGAAGGTCAATGTGCCTAAAGTTGGTTTCTCCTACGACTTTGTGATGCGCGGAATCTTGGCTGTGTCTGCACTACACATTGCCCACTTCACTCCCGAGAAGAGGGACTACTTTGTAGCACAAGCCCTGATACAACACCAAAGCGGTCTGCGTGTGGCAACTTCGATGCTGTCCAACATAACCGATGAGAATTGTTCAGCAGTCTACATCTTCTCGGCGCTGACGCTGTTCTTCGCCATCGCCACCCCGCGTAAACCCGGCGACTTTCTGATCGTAGGCGAAACCGGCGTCGTAGACTGGCTGATCTTGATAAAAGGGTGCATCTCAATCGCTGCCACAGGGCAAGAGATCCTCTCCAAAGGTCCCTTTGGGCTTATGTTTCGAGCAGAGGAGCGCAAGGAAAGACTGAGGGAAGAACTCGCTGCCGATTTCCACGGCGAGGCAGACCCGCTTCGAGAACTGCGAGATCACATCAACAACTCGCAGTTTTCCGAGCAAGACTACCACACGTACCACGCTGCTATTGAGGAGCTGCGAAAAATCTATGCTCTAATCTACAAGCAAAGCTATGCGGACTATGAGCCTGGAGATTTGTTCACCTGGCTCTTCCACCTGAGTCCTCAGTTCTTGGACAAATTTCAAGCCCACAGCCAAGAATCGCTTGCCATATTCGCGTATTTCTGTGTACTGCTGAAGCGGGCAAATGAGTGCTGGTGGCTCGATGGCTGCGGCATTCATTTCCTGGCTCAAACATATGACCTGCTTGACGAAGATCACAGGTTATGGATAAGATGGCCGATTGAAGAGTGTGGCTGGGTTCCAAATTCGTCGGGCACAACGGATACCACCATGAAAGGCGTTTCTCATTATAGTAGCTATCCAGAGCCGCGTTTTTCTGGCGGTATATGACGAGCGGGGTCAAGTTTGAGTGATGGGATTGTCGGTGTTACTTCTGGATGATACCTCGAATTACTCTTCGCGCCACCGGATGATCCTCTAAATCCTACCTGTCCCTCGAATACATCTCGAGTCGAGATAGCAATGTCCCATGCAGCTTAAATGCTTCACCAGATATGAACATCCCGACCACAGTCTCTCTCTTACGAGTTACACCTTGTCCGAGTGTCAATGCGCGTCGACGCGAATCTAAAGCCATGACACGAACAAGTCACGCAAGCCCTCACAATCCCACCAAGCTCAACATACACAGCCGAAACCGTGCGATGCTCGGAACACCCAGGGCAACATTACAGTGCATTGCCCTTCCTCCCCGATTCACACACGCACTCACGCACGCACGCTAAACTTCATTTCACGACCACCGCACCGCATCACACAGCACAACCTTTCCCATATTTTCTTTCTCTCACCCTCCATAAGCATTTACTCACTCACTCACTCACTCACCCACAATGAACCAAGAGCTATGGATTTGTGCCACATTAAATTTAAAAACCTCGTTCCCGCATACGTCAAACACGTGAGAAGCCAGCACGCATATGTTATATTATGGTTGGACTAGGCCAGCCCATTCAGTTTAATATGAATTGAAATGAATGAAGGAAAGAAGGTCTTTCCTTCTCGGCTACGGATTCTGGATACGGTATACATGACGGGTGGCTGCTGTTCGTGCTGTGCCTGTTGCTAAAATCCCGATGGGCGAGCTGGTATGTGCGGTGCGGTGCGTTCCCGAGGCTTGGTCTTGATTCTTTTTTTGGCGCGGGGGAAGAAAACTGATATGTTTCTTGAATGTATGTATGTGTATATGTATATCTATCTATCTATATTTCCCAACAGCCAAAATTATCTTCCAGTAACAGGACAGGATTAGATTCAAGCTAACGCCGCAACGGGTTATAAAATGAAGGATCGCTCGTGCATGCCTCCATGCATTCATTCGTGATTCGTTGCAGTGCAGATATGTTGGATTACTTACTCTGTACGATTGTGATGCTGAGTACAGACAAGAACGTGTGATGTAAGGATTTGTTTGGCTCGCAGAGGGCTGTATACGAGGGTTGCACGTTTAATTCTATTTTTAATTTCGCTCTTGTGGGATGCTTATACAGAAAGACAGACAGACAGACGTCTTAATAAATAACTAACTTAAGTAATCGTAGATCTACTCTATCTGCTGGGATATAATATAACATAACATAACATAACTCAGCGAACGAAAGTGATTTCCAAACGCCCCGCCCCGCACTAACCCAGAACACGAATCTGAATACATGCTTCAAGGAATAAGTTTACTCACTCACTCACTCACTCGCTTGACTCGAGACTGAGACTAGAAGAAGACAAGAGAAGACGTGAATAGAAATATCTTTGCGTTGAGTTGCGTTGCGTTGGGTTTAGTTGAGTGAGAGTAGAGTAGAGTAGGGATATAATAAGGTGACGGGTACGTACGCATAGATGTACTATTGTCACCCATCCATCGATTTCGGTACGTAATGAGGGGTTGTGATGGGATGTAATGTGATGGGACGGGATTACGAGGCGTGCTGTAGGTGATGAGTAAGGAGTATCGAGTATGTAACGAATGGATGAATGAATGAATGAATGAAGTAACGGAAATCAACGTAGGTAGGCTGGAAGTGGAGGATGGATTTAAGTTCTGGAATGAAATGGAATGGTATGAAGATAGGGTGGGGGTTGTGGCTGTAGCTGTAGCTGTGGTTTAGCTGTGTTACTTACTGTACGAGCCGAGTACTTGAAGAGGGATGTGGATGTGTGGCTTTGGTCTGGGTATAGATAGGATATGTAAAGGTGAGAAGGTCTTGTAATGAATCCAAGTATCACTTACTCGCCCAAGTCTTTGTTTGCTTTTGTTTGATAGATGGATGTATCTGGTGGTGATGTGATGTACTGATGACGTTTGGGCGATGGGTATGGAGATGGGGATGGATGGGTATAGAGAGATGTGTTGCACTGCAGATAGATTTCACTGGAAATTATCCTGATGGCTTTAGTGATGCTATACTAGCAGCGCAGTTGTAGTTACGAAGCAGTGATCTTGGTTGTTTTGCTTCGTTCCAAGGATCCAACAAGATCTCAGACAAGGCTATGCATATGAGGCTTGCCAAGACCAAGATCAAGATCGAGTCTTCAGGCTCTAATCCATGGATGTATGGATGCCCTCTTATCCTGAAAAGTCGGCGTCGTCAGCTGGACGACGATGTGAGACCGCATCGATAGGATCCAGCAGTTGTGATGGATGATCTACACCTTCACCGTAAAGTCAAGGTGGGTGCAGTATAGTAGCCAATCTAGGGAAGAAGAACGAGTGTCAGACAAGTACCTCGTACGGTGTAGGTGTAGGTGTAAACATCGGCTGCGATACCCGACGCCTTCAAAGATGGATAGATTACTTAGCTTGCTTTGCTTTGCTTTGGTATAACAAGACTCTCTCTGTACTAGAGAAGTCGTCTGACATCCTATGGAATCAAAACATAGCTCCACACAACCTTATTTGCCCAAGATGTTGAAGGGGGTGGAGGTGTGTGTGTGGGCCAGACATCGAAGATGTACCTCGTGACATTGGCAGACAGACCCCCAAAGTACTCCAAAAACAAGATCGTCGAACAGTACTTCCTGATTCAGGTATCTTCAAAGATAGTTTGTCTGTCTGTCTGGTGCCGTTCTTATCCGGTTGATATCATATCATCCAGGACATTCATTGAGTTCGTCTGTAGATGAATTGAGTTTTATGAAGTTCTTGGATACTGTACCGGAAGAAACACAAGTCGAGAGCTGGAACTACTAGTCGGGATCTACCTTTAGAGGAAGCTTCTGGAGCGGACATACCTCCGTATACTTTGAGAATCCGTATTATGATGCATGAAACCCCGAAAGACCATTAGTATGCATACAACTGGGGTCTATAGATCTGACTTTGAAGTCTCACGATTATGCCGTGCATGTTCGGTACTTAATGGTGATATGATATGATATGATCGCCATGGCCTGCCTGCCTGCCTTGCGCAATACTAGCGCGCGACAAATTGCGCTTCCAAGTTCCAACAAAGGCAGGCGGAGTTCTGTTTGGCCAGCTTCGTACTGAGTTTCTGCTCGCTTAAGCAGTCAGAATCTTGGCTTTTTTGCTTGAGATTACTTCGTACTCCGTAGATCTTTAGTTTGGGGGATATCCTGGTAGCAGACTAGCAGTATGCAAGAACCCTCAAGCATGCGCGGAGCAACCCCTGTACATCCGCTAGTGGTTTTGGCACAAGTCAGGCCTGCCCTGTCCCGTCTTGCCAGAAATCCCTTCCCGAGACTGGGACCCGGCCCACCTTCTGGACAGCCACCGAACGCCTGTGGAGACTACTGGAGCGTGGATAGGGAGCGGCGTCCAATGGTGGGTTAGGTTGGTAAGGCCGCACCCACCCTCTCACAGCGCGTTCCAAAGTCCCAAGTGGTGGTCCCAAGTGGTGGTCCCAAGTGGAAGGTAGGCGGTCCGCGGGAGCCTGTTGGAAACATCTGCGTTTCAGGTAGAGTCTGGCTGGGACGAAGTCGAACTGTGAACACCGGCTGCTAGCCTGGAAATGCTGAGTACCGAGCCGAGGTACTACTCGACTGAAGGAAGAATAGAAGGGCCGTCGATATTCTAAAGACTTCGTTCCTTCTAATTTTACTTGTACTCGAGTATGATATGAATCAAATTCGCCTCGCCGTTAACCCCCTCCCCCTCTTCCGATCTTTAGGATTTTACCACCCCACCCACCCCACCTCTCGGAGTGGGGTTACAGTATGGTACGGAATTGACCCTGTCCAGTCACACAAGAGTGTGATAGAGTGCATGTCTCCACTCGTGCTCTAGCTCAGACGGTGAGGAAGAAGTGGGAAGTGGGAAGTCTTGCCTATCACAGCCCCCACCAGAGCAACTTCAAGAGTCAAGACGGGCAAGTCCAAGATTCAAGTCATTGTATGCAACGGCCATGATGCTTCTGAATCAATCATCTTTTTTTTTGTTCCCCTCCACGAGAAAACGTGCTTTGAATGCGATGCGCCTCTTGGCCGTTGCACCTCCATAAGCGATCAGTCGATTTTTGCCTCTTGTGCAGAGTCGCAGCACCAAGGATTTTGCGCATGGAAGGAAGCATTGGAGCTGCAGCGTGCAGAAGCTTGCAGACACTTTGCAGCGACTGGAACCCCCTATTATTGAAGAAGGATCTAAAGTAGATGCCTTCAAATCTCAATAGATTCATGACATGAACAATGGAGAGGGAGGAGCCATGGGATTAATCTGATCTCGACTGGCGATGGCCATATACTCGTACAGTACTGAGTACCTCGGTACGTATATAATTATCTGCAGCGGCAATCGCGATTTGCGATTAGCGATTAGTACATTTACTTCAAGTACAAAGTACGAAGTACGAGTACGGAGTACGGACCTACGGGGTAAAGCACGGACAGAGCCGTACTCGACTAGTTCCGTACTGTAGCTGCCGTTGCAGATGCTGGCGCGTGCGATTCTTGCAGGGCAGGGTACGGAGTACTCCGTACCTTACGGCATTGGGGAAGCAGTACGAAGGTACTCACTAGTGATGGGAAAACTAATATCACGGCACATAATCCTAGCCCGGCAGCCCAAAGAGCGGACCGAGAAGAAAAGTCGAGGAGCCGAATCATCTCCACCAGTTCTGGTGGTTGGAGTTGGTCTTTCTTCCCCTTTGAAGCGGATTGGAGCATCTTGCCTGCTACGAAGTATAAAATCTAGGACCGCCGAGTGCTTGGGCTTATTGGCTACCGAGTTTGCTTCATGTCAGCGTCTGGCACAGGGATATGCTTGCAATACAGTATAGCAAATTTAATAAGGCCGTCAGTCGACCCCAAACCCCAGGTATTCATTCTGATCAGCTTCTGGGCCCACGCCCCGGGTACACAAGACAAGCTCAGACTTCCTGAAACCGTGTCGCGGAGGCTAAACACTCCTAAAGTCCCCAAGTATAATTTAACATGGACGACCGTTTGCAAATGCGAAGGCAAGCGGCGTTGAAACTGACCATTCCATTTCTAGCTTTTTGGATTTAGCTATAGGAACACCAAAAACCTAGCGTGCGATAAAATTTATATCATCGCGACCTGCCTATATAATTTTTTCCTTATACCTTTATACGATAATAAAATAGCTACTTCATTACTATTCAAATCCTTGGCTAATATTAATCGCGTGGAGATTTGATACGCATTTAAAAGCGTAGTTTTTATACTTTCAGAATCCTCGCTTAGAAATGGTCGGATTTCAACACCGTTTCCTTCGTACAAGTCTGTAAAACATCACTTTCAAGACTTGACAGGAATTTCATTATTTAGGCAATCTCCAAATTATCCCCACTCCTTTTTCCACGCCAGGGTATACTCGTAAATTCCCTCTGTGCTTCGACATTGAGCTTTGACGACCCCGTTTTAATAATGCTGGTAACCTTATTCCATCACCGTCCATCACGGATGAATTGAGCAAAACCTCCGATATATTTTATGAATGGGAAAATGGGACGCCCGGTATCCGGAATGCCAGTGCTCCCCTTATTCCCGTAGGACCGTTGTACCTTGTACAAATACAGTAAGTACTCGGTAGAGAAACGCCTCAGTTTCGCAGCTAAATACCTAATCAGAACTGGCGCTACTCCGTAGACGATATTAAATGCTAACTTTAAATTGCGAAGCTTTCGGGCCTCAAGTGAGCCGGGCTGATGTGCTAATACAAACTAATGAAGCAAAAAGCAAGAAATAGTAACAGACTACCGAGCAACGTAACCGACTAACCTAACTTCATACTCGGAAAGCACTAAAGAATTTAGCTACAGGTTAGTAAAGTAAATCTGGCTACTATAGCCGCCGTTACTACCGGTGATTCTGGGGTTGAGATGAAAGACTCAGAATCCGAGTCTCAGATTCTGCTCTTGGTTCTTGAAGACTTCCAAGTACGGTATAATAATTATGTACCACTCATATGAAAGAACTGCAATCTACCAGGCTCGCCAGGGTGCCCGCGTGAATAATAGAGGGAGCAGTCGCTTAGAACAGTGGCCAAGCTGGGAAGGACAAGAATGACAGAGGGGTCAGCTATTGGATGCAGGTAATGCGGGCTGGGGGAAGTCCTGGCTCAGTGGCTGTCTGGTGATGGATCCTTGTGGGAAACCTGTCCAATAGCCCAGTTCTATCCCCCTTGTCCAAACCCACACCTCGGGCGGGCTCCCCAGTGGGTGGGCCAGCGGTCCAATCCAATCCAATTCTCGCGCCCTGCACCCAGCAAGCCATCTGCCAGTAAGACCTGTTCGTATCAACGTACCTCCGTACTCGTACAGTGTACCAAAGCTTCAGAAGCCACCAGAGCCCTCGGGCAGTCGGGGCCGTGCTATCAGCGAACAGAGCCTAGCTTTCCATTTAGTACAGTACCACCACTGCAGATTCGTCCCAGCGAAAGCCTGTGAGCCAGTCCCCAATCCCAGCCAAGATTCCCAGCCCTCCCTAGTCAGCCAGTCTCCTGCCTGTCTCGCCTGGCTCCTCTCCAGAAGTCTCCACCCGATACTACCACCTCTCTCCTCATTCTCCTCCTACCTACCTACCTACCTACCTGCTCCCCAAGCATAGCACAACCACGACTCAACACTTGTCGTCGACCAAGGACGGCCAGGAGGATCGATTTCTCTAGCAAGATCAGGACCAGAGGAAAGCGAGGTCGTCAACATTGCCAGCCGCCCAGCCTTGCTCGACGGGGTCTGCTAGCTTTCGTAGTACAGGCGCTGATAGCGACGGACCCGAGTTTTATCAGCACTATTGTCGCTGTTCTGGCCATCATTACGGGCGCTCCGATACCAAACCAAACATTGAACGATCAAAGACGTCTGCTCGACTCTTGAGCTACTGTTCTCTAGGTGAGCAAGCAATTCCCATCTCTGTCTAGTTGTTGGTCGCTTGCGAAGCCTATTTCCATCCGCTTGGGTGCCGGGAAGCTTAGTTGGTTTTTCGGGTCGCGAGAACGTCAACTTGAACGTCAACACCCAGAAACCGAACCAGCACTGATGGATTGAGACAGACGACGTCGAATTTCAAATACAAGACTTGGCCAAGTCGAATTAATTCGACATAAAAGCAAAAATGGCCGCTGCAACCTCCGCACGTCCTACTCCTAAGGAATGGACCAGAGTTACCAAGGGTGGGAGGAGGCTCAGATACAGTCTGTCTGTAATCCAGGAGCCAGAACGTGCGAGAGCATGTGGCTCTGGAGCAAAGTGTAAGCATCAAATTGAGTGACAGTACATTTGACCAGACGCGCTGACAGTCTGAAGCCTCCGCCGATAGACGGCCGGTTGATCCTCCGCCTGTTGTCGAGCTTCGTATATTTGATGACAGTAACATGGCGAAACCGGGCGAGGATATTACCTTCTCCTACGACGCCAATTTCTTCCTGTTTGCAACTCTGGAGACAGCTCGTCCGATGGCTCATGGCCGAATGCATCCATCACCACCACAGATCCCAGTCCTCACTGGCATGCCTGTCTCGGGCATGGCGTATCTCGATCGCCCCAACGAAGCAGGCTATTTCATATTCCCGGATCTCTCTGTCCGCCACGAAGGCAGATATCAATTGAGCTTCAATCTTTACGAGGAGACCAAGCAGAAAGACGACCGCGATGCGGAACCCGCAAATGATCAGAAGCCTAAGATTCCGGGCCCAGCTGCTCCAGAATCATCTTTTGACTGGCGATTGGAAATTAAATCCAACATGTTTACCGTCTACAGTGCGAAGAAATTCCCTGGCCTTGCTGAAAGCACAACACTCAGCCGGACTGTCGCAGAACAGGGATGTCGAGTCCGGATCAGACGTGATGTTCGAATGAGGAGACGGGACAAGGCACCATCTGAATACGGAGAGACGAATGCTATTGAGGATGGTTATGCTCGTCCAGGTCGCGCGCCCGAGCAGGCTATCGATCCATATCATGAGCGATCGAATAGTGCTGGCAGTGATGAGGGGAGAGAACCGCAACGCCGACTCTCTGGAGAGTATCCACCGCAACCGTACAATGGTCAATACAGCGCCCCGGGAACACCTGTTAGCGGTCATCCTGCTCCCCCAGGTGGCAATTTGGGCTGGATGGGTGGACATGCTGGGCCACAATTCCCAGCACCGCCTGGTCCTGGTCCTGGTCCACAAAACCAATTCACTCAACCACCACCTCCTCACCCCGCTCCACAATTGTACCAGACGGCCCCAAACCCTTATCCCCAACCCGTCCCTCAGTATCGTCCTGCTCCTCCACCTCCACCTCCAAGTGCATACTCACACGAACGACCGTACCCTCAATCTGCTCATCCTACCAATCCACCACGTGAGCAACGTGATCCCTTTGAGTCGGACCCATTCAGGAGAGCCTCAGCGCCCTTCCCATCTTCCAACCCTCTACACGGCGCCCCATATCCCACGCCTGAGGCCAGTTACAACCGACCTCCCTATCACCCCTATACTCGAGACAGCAGCCCTCCTCCATCCCTGCCGCCCTTAAAGTCAATGCCTTCTGCTTCTCCCCCAGCACCGCTCTCATCCATCCGTACTATTGCTCCATCGCTGCAAAGTCCAGGATTTGATCGCGGTTTTGACCGTTCAGGACCCTACAATCCATACCCAGCTGCCCCAACACCTCCAGAACCTACTCAGAATAGAAAACGAGCATATGATGCGGTTTTCGACTCTTCGGAGAACAACAAGCCGTTTTACAATGGTATGCGGCCCAGCACAACTTACCATGAACCGTTTGATGACGACGAGGACAACCAACCAAAACTGGAATACAAGCGTGCCGACGGGACAGGTCGTCATCGTGAGCCTCGTGTTCTTATATAAGATGGCCAAACTTGTTAAACGCATGGTGTCCTTGCATACGCCTGGGTATTGGTTTTATGGAAATGGTTGTGTTATATTATTACTGGAGTTTGATGAATGACACTGGTTTCTTTTATACCCACTCTGAATTCTCTAGAGCATTCACGAATGGCTCTACATGCCGAATCTGCGACTGACGCACATTATACATTCACGATCTCGATTTCTTTATTTTTCAGTCAGCATGAAAGATGTGCATATGGCCACTCGTAGCCTATCATCTTGTTCTTGCTAAAAGCACACATATCTTCTCATCTCATTCCACCTAGAATTGGAGGAAAGCGCTGCTTTGCTTGTTGGTTCACACTACACATTTCCTATGTTTTGAGTTGAGTTGGAGGAAAGATTTGTTTCATGAGCAGTTTTTGGGGGCACCATTCTGTAATTTAGGGAAATGCTTTGGTAGACTGGGGGAGAATCCCAGAAGCCGGTGGTGATGGGAGCTTGATTGAGCAAGAAGAATGATAGGGATGAAATTTGGACATTTGGAAACTTGCCCGAATGACCAAACGTGATGGTACTAATGAGAGTTATGACCCTTGCACGTTTCTTAGTCTTGAATTCGGTGTGTTTAGGCTTATGGATGGTGGAGTGGAGGATTCGGTCAATGTTCCCAACCATTCTGGTGATTCAAAGCTTCCGTCCACGACACGCATTGTATGTACCTTAGAACAGGCATTTATTTGTTCAAGAGCTCGAATCATTACATGAAGGAAATTACTACGTATATTATTTTTATAAATGAAATGCCTCTGCATATGCAGTTACTTATCCGGAAAGGAAAGGGTCATATGCAGGTTATTCCTATTATCCTATTATCCTATTATCCCCCTTTTTCCCCTGAGCGTGGGTTCCAAAAGAGTTAGTTTGGCGGTGGCGCCCCCTGTAGTGCTCGCCAATACCCCGGCCTCGCTTGATCGGCAAACACGTCAACGGCGATGATTCGAGCGAGAGCAAAGTAAACAAGACGTTGCACGTACGCAACGCACGCACCGCTGTCTTCGTGCATGGCTACCTTACTGTATTGTACATACGATCCATAAATCCTACACCTACAAGAGGCCTGTACATACATACAACGGTGCAGCGGAGACGTGGAAATAGGGGGACTGGCTTACTGCTAATTGAACCAAGGTGGAGAGCCGAGATTCCAATTCACTGTCATTTCTTTGTTTGTTTGTTTTCATCTCTCGATACGAACTCAACAACATTCACACATCGCCCAACCCTTTAGTCAACTCTTTTCCACACTTCGATCTATGATCTGGAAGCACAGGGAGCCGTAACGAGCCAAACAACGGCTCCTGCGTAATCCCATTCCAGATCAAACACTGGTAAGGACGTCGAGATGGCTACCAACCGCTCGGTAAGTTTCAAGATCAAACCGAATTGTTTCGTCTGCCCGTGCTGCACCTTCCCGTGCCATGGCACTCCTACTATGCTCTTGTTTACCATGGACGAAGCTGACCCATAACAGGCCTTTCGGGACACCTCAAGACATCGGTATTCAGGCGAGTACCAAGAGCCTTCAACCCAATATACAGATACGACTCCAAAGGCCGGCACCAAGAGACTATTCAGCCACCGTGACTCCAAGGCCCTGTCGAACCCCCAAGACCATGATGATAACCACGAAGCTGAGGCAGATGAGGAAGGGCTCCATTCAGGGAAGAGGCATCGAGCCAGCAATTGGCCTCTCACAGATACGAGCGCCCCCAATGCTGCTCCAGCTAAAGACCCTCTACGAAGCCGAAATGGCCCCAATTCCCCCACGTATCGCAAGTCTACTCGACCATCCAAATTCCTCGAAGGCAGCATGAATGATAGGGCTAGCCAAAAGCCACCAGTTCCATATCTAGGCACCGATGAGGAGAGCTATGAGAGATATGAGTCTGACCAACGAGAGGCTGGCCGAGGACGGAGCATGGCACAACCTCCACCCTTTACACACAATCGGAATACCTCTGCAGGTACGTCCTCGGTCGCAGATAGGTCAGAAACATCCCGTCACTCAAGTATCTTTCGATTTGGCAAATCTATTGCAGCATCTTTCAATCCTAGCAATTGGAAGATCTGGTCTAAGCATCATCAAGAGCTTGATGACGAGGAGACTACACAGCAGCGAATTCTGAGGGAACGTCAAGTGAAGGCAGAGCAAATCTACAAGGAGCTGAAGCAGTCGGGCCATTTTCCTGGCGCCCCGAACAGGGCCAAATTTGTTCGAGACAAAGACGTCAAAGAGCTACCGAGCAAGCACGACTCTGGTATCGAACTCGACAGTGACAAAAATTCTGGTCGACGTAGTGAGAGCATGTCTAGGGAAGAAAAGAGAAAGGGCCGCGTCTTCCTCGAGCCTCCTAGAGTTTCAAGCAGCTCTCAAGACCGAAGTCCCGGATTCAACGGCTCTGGTCCTGCCCTGGGCTCCAGACAATCGACTCCAAGCAGGCAGTCATTCAATATTGCAAGAGCTTCGCTGTCGAATATCAGGAAAACTTTTAATTATGAGAGTGACGCAGGTTCGTCTCAAGAGAGCCACAACCAAGCAAGAAGAATTCCGTCACGTAAGGATCTTCAAAAGCAACAGAAGTTGGTCAAGCGTGTAAGCGACTTGGAGGGGAAGCTCGAGGCAGCACGCCGTCAGCTAGCTGATGTTCAACATGAACCACTTCCTTCCCAATCCCCAAGAGTTGGTCGAAACAAGTTCGTACCGGGCTCTTTGTCTACACTTCCTTCCGAGAGGCTCTTAAGTGGCTATGCTAGCTCTGAGGGTGATTTGGCCGACAACAACTCGACCAATGGAATTGGCAGAGCTGTGACAAAGGATCAGCCAAATGGAAATGTTCCGCTTATGCTAGGTGCCAGAGTTGATGAGGATGTGAAAGAGGTTGTTACAGATAGCAAAGCAGTCTCAGGTTGTTTGACTGAAAAGCCTTTGCCCCATCCACCAACTGATCAGGAGGATAAAGCTATGCAAAGTGTGGAGACGGAAGACTTGGTTGTTAAGAAACATGTGCAGAAGATCAAGGTTGAGCCGGAAGAGGACGAGTCAAACGTGGCTACCGAGTCCACCGAGGTATCTGAAGCCAGATACAGCACGTATGAGGAGAGCGAGGGTCACACCGAGGATTCTGACCGAGAAATCACCCCCCGACCCAAGCCAGCGAAGAGAACACCTCAGAAAGCACAGGCAGCTGCACCTGTACCACGTAGAAAGAGAAAGAGCAACGAGCGTGCAGCCGATGATGGCGGTCGTTACAAGCCCAGCGAAGAATCTGGCTCAGAAGCGGAGTCTGATTTCGATCTAACCACCAAAAAGAAGAAGCTCAACACTAGCAAGCCTTCACGCAAGCTACAAAAAGCCACCCAAGAGACCAGCAAGTTGATCAGCCCACCAAAGCCAGAACCTTCCGCCAGCACCCGAGGCAACGCTGTTCCACCTCGACGCATCACATCAGCAACCGGCAAGCTTGTTAAGAACAACACTTCCCGCAATTCACGTCAACCCATCTCCCCGCCGCCATCATCATCCTTCGCGGGTCTCGATTACAAGAAGCCTTCGTCAACTGCTATCAAGATCGATGGTCAGGACGTAGCATACATCGCGGATCCAGCGAGCGGCCTGGGCGTCCCGCCTATGCCAAAGATGCCTAAATCTATACGGTTGGCTAGCGGCGAGGTGGTTAATACTGCTGCTAAGAAGAAGACTGAACTTACTCGATCTGACCCGTCTTTTGTTTGGGATGAGGATGTATTTTGAGCAGATGAGATTGGTTTACTTTACTGGATAGGAGAGGAGTGAGGGATGTTGGATTTCTGTCACGAGTAACGAATTTCCTTTTACGGCATACGACACACGGCACACAGTACATGACATGACCCCTTCGACGCCTTTACGCTATCGATTACGGTACCATGATTTCACGAATGAAGCGTGAGTTACACATGAAACAATGCCTCTCCTTTCAGCGAATCATTTCAGGAGTTGGGTTTATGCAGCATTTGGCGTACTTTATTCTGGTTCAGTGAAAGGAAGGTTGGTTTTTAATCGTTCATTCATGGATAGGTCTATTTAAACGGTTTACGGTTTCTGTGTACACTAGTTTAGGTAGCCAAATTAAATAAAATGGCCCCATCTATCCCTACCCCCTCCCATCCCATCCTTTCCTTGTGAACAATGCCCTCCCACGCGATCAAAACGAGGACCAAACATGCTAAAAGAACAGATGAATTAAACAGGTGAAGAAGTTTCGTGTTTCCCATTATGCAAGCAAGTCTTGCTTGCCGTGCGTGCTTGCTCGACAAGCAACATGCCTCTATTTCCGCGCTGACTACTAGTAACAACAGATCGCCAAGTGTAAATTTACAAACGAAAGGATTATTGGGCTTCGACGATACGAGCTTGCTCGTTTCTGCGATTTCGTATCGCATCTAGGAATTCGGAGGCGCGGGTGTAGACCTGGGGAACGCGGTTGTAGAGCATGGCAAGGATGACGATCGAGAGGAGAGGAATCTAGAGGTTATTAGTACGAGGTATATCTAAAAGTCGATGAAGGAGAAGGAACATACCCAGACGAAGAACAGATTCCTATCGCGGCTAAGCCGCTTCACCTTCTCCGCATGCGCCATCCTCAACTGATCCTGCTGTTCCCGAGTAATCGTATGCCTCTGGCCAATCCTGACCGTGCTCAACTGTACCGGCTTCTTCTGTACCGAAGTCGAGCTCTCGGCTTGTGAGCTCTCGGCTTGGTCGAAGAGTTCCGCACATTTGTTATCCGCTACGGCGTCAGCGGCTGCTTGTGATGCAGATGCTCGCTTGGTGTCTGCATCTCCTTCCGGGAAGATCTCTTCGTATGCTGGAGGCGCGGCGGGAACAGTGCCGGTTAAAAGTTCCCACCATTTGTAGTTAGGAGCGTTTGGGAGGTAGGCCTGGTAATCTGGGAGATTTGGCATCTGTGGGAGGTGGGGTAAGTTGAGGTGCATCGTTTGTTGGATGTGCTGTATATGAGCGCTCAGCTGGTCTCTGAAGGCAGTCATAGCTGCAGTAGGAGATGCGAGGCCTCCCATTGGAAGATCTCGCAATTCCAAGACAGGATCATTCTCATCAGCGACGTCCTCTTTTCTGGGCTTCTGAGCGCTGGGCCGTCTGGATCTCATCCAGAATGCGCCATCATTGGCCGCGTCCGCATCCTCATGCTCGTACTCATTGTCGCCCTCATCGCTATCGTCGCTGAGGGCATGGTCACCTGGTGCAAGTGTTGACGATGGCTCCCAGAGTGATCTCAAAGACGTAGCACTGTTCGTTCTGCTTCTCAAGGAGGAACCACTGCGTGTTCTCGTGTGGTATTCGATGCGGCGAGCAATACGGAGTACCTCTTCCGACGTTGCCATATCAGAAGGAGTATATCCTTGCAGACTTCGAACAGTTGGATCAGCTCCACTCAACATAAGACGTCTTACGATCTGGGGATGGCCGTGTAGTGCCGCGAAATGCATTGGTGTGAAGCCACCTTTGTCTCGAGGTTCTGGATTCGCACCACGAGCGAGCAATCCGGCAACAAAGCGGTGCAGACCGAGAGAACAAGCTAAGTGAAGCATGGTCTGACCAGAAGCTCTTCTGAGGTTAAGACGAGGCATGTGCGCACTGTCATCGAGGTCGATCAGATCCAGGCATTTCAGAAGTGTCACCTCAACATCAACACCAAAAGTTGCAGCATTGAAGCCAGTACCATGCTGACTTGGGCCGCCGCTTGGGGAATGGGCCGCTGATGCACCCCACGAAGAAGGCCCATCTCCAACAATCCGCCTAGCTAGATCACGAACATCTTCCATTTTGCCTGTCATCTTATGCCCCAAGACCGACAGCGCAGTTCGAATTATTTGTTGTTCATCATCGTCCACGTATTTGAAAAATGCTTGTTGTTTGGGGATAGGTGGATTGGGGTAGGGTTGCATTTGTTGCGGCTGATGTTGATGCTTGAAGGTCACAGGTACCATCCCAGGAAATGCGGCAGGCGGCAAGAGACAAACCAGAGATGTCTCGCCCCAGAAGGTGGTTGTTGTAGCTTTCGAGTCGCCGAACATCACTTCCAATCCCTGGCAAAACCCACTTCCCAAGCAAGTAACCTCAATGCCTCCTGCTCTGGGCCCTTCATTCGGAATCAACTTATGTATCGTTGGTGGTCGATGTGGGTGGAGGCTCAAGGGTATCCCATAGATTCCATTAGCAACAGCTTGAGCTATTTGAGCTTGTTGCTGCTGATAAGCATTTACGCTGGTCCTCATTCCATTTGGGCTTGGGGCTCGACTGGGATGAGCTGAAGTTGGCGCAGAGTACATTTGCTGGGCCAAGGCTAAGTTTTCCATAGATTGAGATCTGTTGTGATTGGAAAAAAAGACCTGGTCATTACTGTTCGGCGTTGGAGGACCTGTATTATATTGCTGGGGTATGGCTGTCGAAGGCTGGCCAAACTGTTGCTCGTTTGGTGGAGGGAAATTGGGAAAACTAGGGGTAAATGGGGATGGAGCGGTGGAATTTGTCGCACTCAAAGGTACCGGAGGGACTACCGGTCCAGGTTGTGTCGTTTCCAATCTTGTCATGGCTAGATTGGTAGGGACTTTACCTGTACTAGCCTTTCTTTTCTTTGATATGGGACCTGATGTTGTGGATGGTGATGTCTGTCGAGATTGGTTGCGAGGTGTCATTGTGCTAGAGGTGGTGTGTGACGGTTGCGGAGAAGTTGCAAGGCTCATCGAAGGAGTGAACTGCTGTTGATTAAAGTTTCGTTGCATCCCTTGCAAATCCGAACTAGAATGCGATAGGCGGAAAGGAGCCATGGTTCCTGCCGGGCCAGGATTCATATCAAACGCCCCGTCGCTTGGAAATGACCCTGATCCAGAGTACATTTGCCCATCCGAACTATTTGACGTTTGGGTTGTCAAAGGTGGCATATTGTGCGTCTTATGGTCATCGGTGATCATGATAGAAGAAGTCATCGCCTGAGCTATCAAATGGTCTTGGTGATCCTTGATCGTGAATAGAACCTGGAATCCATGCTTTTCGTTTTGATGCCTGCAATAGCATGCAATTCTCATCGGTGCATCCACTTGCAAAGCACCCTCGGGTACGAATGGCTCTGCTCTGTCTCCTGTTACTTCCGACGATGGTTGGCTTGTAGGTGCTTGCCAGTCCTTAATCTCATGAGTATTGAAGACAATGACACGTTTAGCCTCATATTGATGCCAAGATTCTTCCTCTTCGACCTTCTTCACCTTCTTTCGGGCTGCTCGTTTCCTCTCGCGAGTTATACAACCAGGGCAGATATTGACGTCGCCGCCGTTAAGGGGCTTATTCTCCTCATCCTCTTCATCATCTTCTTGCTTTTCGTTTGGAGTTGAACCCGCCGGCGCGGCAGCCCGTTCAAAAGCACGCCGCCGGTTTTCTGGGTTCTGCATGGCACTAGTGCAAACTAATGTTGTGTATAGTTCCAGGGTATCCGGTGACCGCTCTGCCGTGGGCTTTGCAAGCAGCTTTGGCTTAGATATTGTGTGAGTTGGAAGGTGAAGCTTGCTGACACCCATGGGCATTGGGAAAAGTGTTAGTTTTATAGGGATTTGAGTTTCCACGCGGGACTTTAGAGGAGTCGGGTGGATAGTCAGGACTGGTTTAAAAGGAGCACCCATAGGTGGATAGCCTTGAGGAAGTGCCATTCTTGGCATAGGTCGTGGATTGAGCCCTTGGGGGAAATTAGGGAGTCCATGGTGGTAATTCTCGAATCCAATGGGCCATACGGAGTTAGGAGGACCAGCACTTAGCATTGTCCTATGGAAATCCACGCCAGCAGCTGGTGAAGGGGAGGTATTCAAGAAAGCCGCAGGTGATGATTCTTGACTTGCGACCATGGTAGAAAGGGGTGAAACTTCCCGGGACCCTGAGGTAGTGAGTCCGTTCATCGATTGGGTTACGGAATGTTGCTGCAAGTAATCAGTATGCAAAAATTACATCTCCCTTTCAAAAAGACTTACCGAATTCGCCTTGTTGTGACTCTTATGTAACTTATTCTTCAGCATCGGTGACTTCTTCCGTGACGTATCGTATTTTATGGTTAGCATCTCCGGTGAGTCTGCTGGACCCATCCCAAAAGGACTCGGACTGCTCGCCGCGCTCTCGAAATCGAAATCGTTCTCCATCGTCTTATCGTTGAAGTCGAAATTGTTGCTCATCGAAGCAGGATTGATCGTTCCATCGAATGCTCCAAAGGCTGACATATCGTTTCCTCCCGCAAGGTCCTCCATTTTCCAGTCCCCCATATCCGCATCATCGGCCATCATCACGTCGCCTGGAGTCAGAGCTGACCGCGTCGACTCGGAACTCAACTTGCGCTTGTATCCAGAAGAGTCCGACGACGAATCTTGGTATGAACCGGCAGAGGAGGCTGTGGAAGGCGTAGAGAGTGATTGCTGCACGCTTGTGTCCAGCAGCGTCTTGTCTGGCAATGGGCTCTTAGCTGTCGGGGCTGGAGACCCAAAATTGAGATACTGTGATGTATCTGTCGCGAAGTCTTCAGCTAGGAATATGCCCGGGGTGTTGGCAGCTTCGAAACTGGAGTCGAAGAACTCAAAGTCAGGGTCCGAGTCCAATCTACCTGACATATCCGAATCGATAATAAACGGCGGCGAGTTCGCAGAGCATACAGGCTCTGCAGAAGTCTGCATGACCCTTTACGAATATGCGAAATGTTGTGACACAATGGATCGAGTATTTAGGACGGCAATTTATTCCTCCAATATCGCCTGCGAAAATCCAAATCTTCAATTCCTCCTGAGCCGTAGTAATTCCCTTCCGGACTGTATCCCGTGGCGCGGTATACAATCAACCACTTTTGAACACTGCTCAGTTCGACATGCTGGTTGCTGGGCGAGGCTTCGAAGGAGGCGGGATTTGACTTCGCTGAAGCTCAAGGCGGCTTCACCGTCTCGGTGACCGGGCCGCCAGTGACGAAATGGTTTTGACAACCGATGATCTGTCCTCTCTGGTGCGTCGTCTGCTATGAGGATATCAGCAATGAGGTTCTCCAGGCAGGCAATCCGAATATCTATCGGTCCACGCAATGTACTTGCACAGATCGATCCAGTTTTGTGTCTGAAGTGGAGTAGAGACAAATGTAGAGACCGTCAGGGAATGGCGGCTGAGATGATTGGCTGCAAGAAGGGTCTTAGGGTTCTCGAGCAAAAGCGGGTCGAGCTTTCCTTTAGGGGAAGCCGAAGGCTCAAAAGAGGGGGAGGGGCGTACTGTAACTAACTTTGATGTTTTATTTTGTATTATTTTGTATTTTATTTTATCTTTTACTTTATCAATTGCTTCCTATAATTGCGAATAGCTATAAGAAGACACACTATGTAGTCTTGTCTTTTGTATTTTATCTTCTAGCTGCTATCTTTTATCTTGTTACTGCCTCCTACTTGTAGACTTGTCCCGATTAACCTCCAACTACCTACGTACGCACTACACTTCACTTTGCCGATACGACCTTACGTATAACCCGGAGCAGAGTCTATCAATGGCAGGCACATAGATGGCGCCATATCAAGAGGCAGTCAGGGACGATGCAACCTACTTTGAATTGAGCAAGCATTCCGTACCTTCTTCGTACAACCTTCTACGCACACCAATTTCACCAACCACATATTACCCTAGACATCAAATATCTACAGTACAGTACATACCTATCTACCCTGAATCCCCCGATAACCCCTCCCCTCCAAGGCTTTGAAAATATGAAATCCATACTGTACCTACACGCTGCAGCAGTGCATCCGCCAACTTCTCAAATACGATCCCTCCCTACAACCATCAGCCACGCCAAAATATTCGCCCATTTTTCACAACCTTCGTCTTCCTTGTCTTTGCAGCAGTAGTAGGGCATTATTATTCGACGGCTTTGGCTTTCAAAGCGGGCTCGCTCCAGAATCAAGCCACATTTCGCGGGGCGAGGAACGGATAACCAGTTTCCTCCCTCCCTCCCTCATACCATACTTTCAAGAATCTATTTAGCTTTCTTTCCTGCCTTCCCTTCTAATTTAAACGTCACCGATATTTCCATTTCTATCCCGCCTCGAGTTTCTATCCTTATCTTCCCGTAGCACGGCTTATCCTCCCTCAATTAGGACCGGAAGTTGGAGTTGGTGGAATACAGACCCCGTCAAAACCCTATTGTTTCTCGACCCATAGCTTCAAATCATGCAAGCCATGGTCCAGAAAGGGAGGCACACTTCCAGGGTCCCTCCGCATTCATGGCGGCGACGAATATAGTACGGGGGCTCCGTGATCGCACCAGTATGTACTGATAGCGCGGTCAGGGTGTTTTAGGCATTGTCTTTCTATTCGATTGGGTGTCGGCATAACCCTGGAAGTTCCGATACATGTCGTCCTTTCTTTTCTCTCATCCAAATCCCAATCTATATAATCCAAATACAAACATCATCCCCGAGAGCTGGAACACTCGGGTGCTTCAGGGACCAAGGTAATTCATGACTCCCCTTGATATGAGCTATCTATAGATGAAAAGCCTCCACGCCATGGCCTTTCTTAAATCCTCGAATCTATCACTCAGATCAAAACCATCCACAAAACTCCGCACACCCGCTATGTACTCCTGTCACTCCCAATAATAGCCGCCGGTTCATCATCCGGAAACCTAATAGTCCTCGTCACCGCAACATTCGGTGGAGTAGACGGTCGACTCGGCCTCAGCTCAACCGGCGTATTCGCGCCCGGATCAATATTACCATTAACATCCTGGATAACCGACCCGCCAATCCTGTAGATTGGTCTCGTCGAAGTGCCAGCAGATGAAGGCGAGCGATCACGACCACGTCTTGGTCTCCGCTCCCTCAAAACACCTGTTGCGGATGGCCTGGCGCTATCGCTGACGCGGAATACTTCGTCTGTTTCTTGGCTGCGGGATGTGAAGGCGCGGGAGAGGGTTCTGGGTAGGAAAAATCCAAGTTTCCCCAAGGGAATTGAGAGGCCGTGGACCACCTGAGAGATGAGATGTTGGTTTCTCTATTTGAATAGGACAAGGGAAGGGACTTACGATGCTACAAATTGCTAGGAACCAGATGACGACTGTCATTATTTCGCCCAGCTGCTTGGCATCTTCTCGTTGCACGCCATCTACAGTGATTGTCTCGAGAAACTCGAGGCTGATATATAGATAGAAGACGGCAGATACTCCGATGGGACCAAAGAAGCCAACAAAGATCGCTTGCCTCGTATCTTCGATTTGATGTATGAGCTTGTGGAATGCAAAAACCACAGGTAGGCGCCTGTTGACTTTAGCTAAGCCTTTCAATGGATGGTAGAGATTCAAACCTGAAGAGCAGAATCAAGATGCCCAGAAATATCAACCTGTAAATAGGAATGACCGAGTTGTGAAGAAACATGGACCAAGGACAAATAGCACCAAACCACATAAATATAGCCAAATTTAGCAACATATCAATAGTCGGCTGCAGCGCATCGTCTTCCGTCTCGAGACGAAACCAATCGTCCCAAGTGAAAGCATTTCCAGCAATGAAGCAAGCTAACACATCATCACTGCCGATCATGCCACAAGTTCCGACGACGAAGAGAGCTAGAGTGATGGCAAAGACGAGGAAGCTTTCTCGATCGATGAATCGTTTTTCTTCGGCCCAGTGGAGGAGCTCTTTCGCAATCCAACCGACCGTTGCACCGTAGATAACGCTAAGGATGATGGTATATCCCCAGGTTTCGCCGAACCAAAGGCCCATGGCTGCGCGCGCTCCTCCATGTTGCCCAGCACCTCCTTCGCCGGTGTATTTGATCAGGTAAAGGGCGAAAAATAGAAACGGGTAGCTGATAGATCAGGAGTCAGTATATATCATCCGTAAAAGTAGGTGACAGTTTAAGAGTAAGTGGTTGGGCACAAAACCTTGACCCTCCAAGCGAGCAGACAGCATACAGCACTGAAAAAGCCCCCAGACAGAACTTCGAGTCTAAATAAGAAGAAGAAATTCAAACATACCCCAATCCATCATTAGCCCCACTCTCGGCCACAACAATTTTCTGCAACCCCGGAGGCACATTCTTATCCGCAAACTTCCCCTTGACAATACTATTACTCAACACCGGATCAGTAGGCGTAACACACGCCCCAATAGCCAGAGCTTGCAAAAAGCTAATGCCCGGCACCAGTCCCCACACAAGCAAACTACTCGCCAGCCACATCAGCGTCATGACAGGCCCTACGAGTAAAGCAAGTGATTTCCATTCTTTCTGCAGATAGCGAGAGGGCAGTTGTACGCCTGCGAGAACGAGTTGCACGCCGAGAACAAGACGAGTGAAGTATAGAGTAACGGTATTGAGTGAGGATTGGGAGTTGTTGGTGTAGTCGAGGGGTTTGATGAAGTTTGTGGCGTGAGGTGAAAAGGTTACGCCTGCTAGGAGGGAGATTACTTTACACCCGCATCAGCAATTGCATTTCAGGGGTTTGGAAAATGTGGGAGGGGGGAATGCATACAGGCTTCAGACAAGTAGAACTTCTCTTTAAAGAGATAGGATACAAGTCCATATAGAGTGATAAAACCGCCTAGTACGGAACACTGTTTATCTTGTTAACATTCTACTCCCGGTCAAACCTTTGGCAACAAGAATGAAATTGGAAAGGAAAACGAACGACAATGTTAAAGTTCGTAATAGCAAGTGTAGGCATCCTGTCAACCAACACCACTATCGTCCTGGTGGCTCCTCAAGGGAAGGGGAGGCCGTATGTAAGGTGGGGGGTAGCCGGCTCTTGTTATTGAATCATTTGGCCTTTCGTTGTGTGTGCTTGGACGAGTAGTGCCTGCCACGTTGAATGAGTTGTGTGATATTTGGTGTCTCTTCAGGTTTGGTACCAGAGATTTCAATGGCGTTGAGGAAAAGCTGGAGAACAAAGCTTGGCATCTGCTACATGAAGGTTTTTGGTTACTAGCGTATCTTGGTAAGTACAATAACTTATCTTATCGTCCAGTCTCGCTGTGAGATCATCCCGCAAGTGCCACTTCTTCCCGAGATCTGAACACGTGGGGGCATTTTCTAGGTGGGGTGGGAGGCGGGGGGGGTTATAGCTTTCGGGAAGCTTTCATATATCGACGTTTCAGGAGGAGAAATAGGTAGGCATACCTAGGCCCTTAATTACTCGAGTAACTCCATATGCTGTTTAAGCAACTAACTAAAGCTGCAAGAATACTCTGTCCTATCAACAGCTGGGTATTAAACCTTCCTAGCAAAAGGAAACAGGTACTCCTTCTAGTACATACAACTGGTGCTCTCCATATCGCATCAAGGTGTAAAAACCAAGAACTAGATGCCGTCATCTCATAGGGAACCCCCCATTCTCCATAGCTATTCAACGACTGCGATTTTGCATATCGTTGTTTCAGAATCGATTCCCCATGTCGCCAACCCTCAATTACGAGCCTTCCTAGAACCAGCGACTGCCAATGCATCAGCAGCAACATTTCCCGGGTCATCATTGTGGCCCTTGATCCAAGTAAAGGTGGTTTTGGCACCCGTAGCCTCTCGCCGATCAATCAGCTTCCTAATCTCAACCACCAGATCCTTATTCGTAACCTCCGCGCCCGTGGATGTTCTCCATCCGTTCTTCATCCAGGTCGTATACCAGGTTGTAGAGCAATTAATACTATAATTGCTATCAGTGATGATTTCTAGTGGGAGGTTCTTGGGTGCGATTTCGAGGGCTCGTTGAATGCCGGTCAACTCTGCTCGTTGATTCGTCTGAGCACCTTCAAGAGGTTCGGAGACATTGCTATTCCACAATCGTTAGTGAATGAAGAAGACGCCATTAGTAAAGACAAGAGCACATACCGAGAATCATTGACTCCAAAGAAAACCCCTACACCAGCCTGAGCACCCTTCTTCCCATTCCCCCTCGCCGCGCCATCTGTCCAAACCCGCAACGCTCCATCCTCCTTCAACTTCTTTCCGCTCTCCGCACTCGCAGCTGTCTTTGCTTTCTTCGCTGGCGGGTTTTCCCCGTCCTTCTTCGCAACAGCAGTACCACTACTCTTCCCACCACTCCTAACAAACTCTTCCGCCTCCTGCCTCGTAGCAAATTTCTTGTACTTAGGGCCCTTCACATCCTTGATCTCCGCCGAAGCTTCGCTCCAATCTTCATATACACCCGGGACTCGGCCCACAGCTACGCCGTAGAACTTATCGCCGGTGGGTTTCGCACCTGCGGGAGATTTGCCGGCGACGAAGTCGGCAGCGTCTTTGCGGGAGAGGAAGGATTTGTCTTTGAATAAAGGTAATTAGCAGATGTTGGAAAGTAGATAAGAGAGAGTGAGTGTACATTGAGCACCGCGGAACCCAGTAGTGTTTTCCTGGCAATCAGCCCAACTCGTATACACGCCAGGGGTCTTGCCGGCCCGGACGCCATAGTATTTTTGGGGAGTGTCGTCTGCCAGCTTGCGTTTCTTCGACGCGGTGGACATAGTGATATGCTTGTGTTGGCTTGTGCGGTGGTGTTCGATAGCTGTTTGCGCTGCGTGGAGTGTTGAATGAGCGTGATGTTGTGTCCGGAAATTAATCTGAGTTGAGGTCGAAGGTCAATGTTAGATGGGATGTGAGTTGCTAGATAAAGGAGGGAGTGAGGGGGATAAAGAAAGGAAGGGGTGCAGCCGGCCATTCATGCATGCATACCAATAGGTACTGTCTTTATGAATGAGGGGTTCTTACGAGGCTGAATTGGCTTGCTAGACATTGGTCTGGTAATTGCGGCAGTCAGCAGATGTTGCGGAGTGATCTCCAGCTTCCAAGGTACCGGCCCATGGAGTGCAGATCTTGGAACTGCGACGAGTACAGTTTATCAGTGGGTTGACAAGGGGAAAGGAAGGGGGAAAGGAGACGGGGACAGACAAAAACGAGCTGAGCTGAGCTGAGCTGACTTGAAGGTGACGGTGACCCCTGAAACCCCGTCCCGTTTACACTGCAGGAACAAAGAACAACACTAAACTTTGTTTCGGAAGCTGCGGTTGCATGAACTTATTTATCGAGCTGTTAATAATTGAAAAATTGGTAAATCATCAATTACCTCGAATCTTTCATTTGCTGTGAGACAATGGCTAGGGTTGGAGTTTAAGTTGTGACATTATGTACTCATTCAATGAATAGCAAGGTCTTCGAAATCCAGAGGGTCAAACAAAGGTCTCACAAAAGAATGGTACACCTTTCTTCTCTAATTATTTATTTATTGCGACCTGGCACGGTGCCGTCTAATGTACTGTACAATCTGAGTGTCCCAGTTGTCAATGTCTATCTATCAGACGCTTTGTATAATGGCAAGCAACTACCGGGTATAAATCTAAGCAAACCCAGCATGCCCCTATAATGCGCCTTTCCATGCCAGCCCCATTCTGAATTAAGTAAAGTATACACCCGAACGCCAGCCATTGCTCGCTATGCAGGACCCAAAAAACAGTTGGCCTTGAAATATAGTACAACGAGAAGAAAATGGGTACCAGCCTACGAGAGTCTTGTCCGTCCCCGTAAAACTACATTGCCTCCGCCGTGATCAAAGGATGAAAATATCCAACACCACCTTCAGAGGACGTCTGAAAAAGTCCAGTGATCGATAGGCAAGGCCTACCCCGCCGAGAGATGACTGATTCGAATATAGGATCGAAGTCGGTGCATTAGGTCGTATCGGTGTACCGTTATTAAGCAAAAGTATGGCTCTCATGGCATGCAATTCGCCCGGTGTTGTTATGCATGATAGAAACGGAAGAGAAAGCTAGATGTGAGAGGAAAGGTTCTTTGTTACATTATCGTGGTAAGTGGAGAGTTAGGGCTTGGAGTGCACCCTAGGTATTTCGATGTCCGCGGCGTTACCGTCGAGGAAGAAATTTCAAGATTTGGGATTAGAACGTATCAAGGCTAATTTCCCTTGGCCGTCTCTTTTTGGGGCTTGAAGTTGGGAATCTCGTCAAACCAGAATTCTTTCTCGTTATACTGGTAGGCATGGACCTCGATACCATATGGCTTTGGCTCGATGGAGACGAGCTGTCCAATAGGAACGTCTAGATCCGCAATATCATTTCGAGTTAGATCCATGAAATAGGCCATCAAAACACGGCAGACGGAGCGATGTCCAATGATTAGAACGTGGTCCTTGATTCTTTCCAGTTCGCGCACGATGTCTCTGACACGACTGATGACCTGAAGATAGCCTTCTCCACCAACACCGGGGTAGACGTATTGTAGCTTATCACGATCTCGTTGGGCGTACTCTTCACGATGGTACTCGAGTATTTCCTGATAGGTCAATCCTTCGAAGTTGCCCGCGTGAATTTCGTTAAGCATCTCCCAGTTCTTTACGTCGTAGTTCTCATCATCCTGGAAGGCTTCAGCGGTCTGAATACTTCGCTGTAACATCGAGGTCCAAACACAGAAGTTTTTTGAGTCCAGATCTCCCAGTAGTTCGGGATATGGTGGTGTGCGATCGCCTGGTTTGGGTGGAAATAGGGTAGCGGCCCGAGCTCGACTTTCCTGGTCCGCCTCCCATTCAGCTCGCTTATGGGTAATGAAGTTGTAAAGCACGGTCCCTTGGTTACGACCTTCCTCCGTGAGGTTTGAATCGCCCCCTAGTCTTCCCAGGACATTATCCTCTGAAGTTCCATGTCGCGTAATCCAGATTTGTCTCGGTGAGAGATTAAAGGTCGATAGATAAGAGGCAATTCCACTGGTAAGAAAGCCCTGCAGCTGGAAGTGAACGGCTTTTCTTCCAACATCAATCATTTTGATGTATTGCATATTATGTTCTTCCTCATATGCTCCGAGTGGGACGTAGGCGCTCTCATAGGCTTGAACACGCTTCTTAAAATCAGACAAAGCAGACTCTGGGTCCTTATCCTTGTAGTCTGGACCCCGGAGCTTCAAACGCATATTGGTTTCTAGGAGCTATGAGATATTAGCGCGAATCAGCGATACAGGGGTGGCAATGCGTACCTTCTCATCTTGACATACACTTTCAATGAATATTACCCCTAGCTTAGGTTCCCGCGCCTTAACATGGTTGAAGAGAGTTTGACGACGCTCGATTGTACTGTTCGTGGCGTCGAGAATGCCCACAGAACCGTCCCCGGTCAGGAGAAAATCGAGAAGCTCGTCTAAAGTTGATAGAGCAACCTGCTCTCGTAACTGAGAGGCTTTCTGGTTCTTGGGATCAAAGAAGTTTGCGGACTGGTCCATAACCTCGGCGCTTGGAAGCTTTGTCAACTCATTGTGCTCTTGTTCAACTGGGTCATAACCATTCAATAGAATATGAGCGGCTTGAGTAGGCGCGTCCATTGTGCTGGCTATAGATGTTTGTCTCCCATTCCTTCGCGGAGAACCTGGGACAGAAGGGGGAGGTGTCTCTATAGATCCATTTGATGCGCTGGCTGCAATACGTCTCCGATTCCCTACATTAAATATGCGAGTCTCGTGCTGTTGCCAGGAAAGGTATCTTTGGATTTTCTTCGTGATATAGGACTTTCCTCGAGCCGGCAACCCAACCATGATCACTACCAGCTTTGCCCCTACATCTCTTTTGGATATTTTTCCATCAGGCGAGACGCGGGATCTGGTCATGCCTGGGATATTGAGGGTCGTGGCTGGAGGACGAACTCGAGGAGTAGCAGATCCGGAATTTTGCCTAATTGGGCAGCTGTTAGATGTTAGAGACATTTCTTTGATAGTTCAGTAGGAGGAACTTGAATTGGTTTGTGAACACGACAATCTCATCGACTGTTATTGAATGGAACTATACGTACAGTCTTGGGGAACCTGGAGCTGTTGCGGGAGCCGTTGTGGGAGCGCTCGCAAGTGGGGTGTCACTCAGACAGTGAAAGTGGCCATTCTGGGGGCCGCTGCTGCCCATTGTGTGCGAGGTAAAGCCTGAAACTGGAGTTGGAGGTGGAGGGGCAAGATGGGTCGCGTCGAGAACTTTTGGGAATGAATTTGGGATATCGTTTATATCGGGAACAGCAGTAGTGGTAGAGTGTAGAGGTGCGTTCATCATGGTGGCGGCCCGGGCTAGGTCTGAATATTTTCCATTATTCCCACTATTTTTGGGAATCTGACTCTGACTCGGGCGTCTCGGGGCTGGGATGGAATTAGCAACTGTGCTGGTGGATATTTTCTTTCTTGAGTGGAGCTCTGTGGCAATTGTAACTCACACGGCAGGAGCTCGTCGCAGTCCACAGCAGAAAGCAGAGGCATGGAGCAAGCTGTGAGATGCGTTTTGGGCGGATGATTGCTGGGTATGATTTTAAAGTTGGGGATTTTGATGCAGGTGCTTGGCAGGGGGAAGGACGCGCCGCGCCACCCCACCGTTTGCAGTGTATTGCACCAGGTGATCTTGCTCTTGGTTCTCAACAAATCAGGTCAGGCAGGTCAGGTCAGGATGGTGAGATGAAGAGTTTGAGTAAAAGCGCAAGTAGTGGCGGCGGCGGTAGGTAAATTTCGAAATAGCAAGTTCTGCAAATTTTGCTGTGTGAAAGGGTTTTGAAATAATTCTGGGTGTGACGGGCGGCTTGGATGGAGATTTTTCCTATTTTTGATGCTTGCCTTGCTTGCGCTTGCTTGGTGGTGACTGACGGCGAGAAAGCGGGTTCCGGGCGGGGCCAAGATTTCTTCTGAATGGTTAACTAGAGCCCTATCTAAGGTACCTAGGCACGGAACCTCCACTTCTTTATGTATTATTGCGTCGCCCACGGCTGTATTTATCGCTATTGTTCGATATGCAGAGTGCCAGAGCCCAAGATGAGTAGCGATGATCGTGTCCGTCCGTAACGATGACGTCCTCCTTCGGTGACTTCCAGGTTGGCAAGGGATGAGTTGTTTCTCTTTTGTGAAGCAGCGATTGCTGGGCAGCGCAGTGTGGACAGATGCCAAGAGAGAGTGCGAGTGCGAGCACCGAAGCCCCCTTTATTATCTTCTGACTGACTGATGAAGTGCTGTCACCCAGCCTGAAGAGCAGAGCTTCCGGATTGCGACAGAAGTCCAGTCTCATCAAATAATACGGTTGAGTCAGGCTGAATGCATATGCAGCCTCGCCCATTTGTTGGCGTCCACTTGACACAAGGCGTGCATACTGTGGGCACTTTCATAGGCTCCCCTTCTCATCCTTTATTCTCGAGAATCTAGAATAATCCCCCCAGGATAATAATTAATACAAACCGCGCGGACTCCGGGGTTCGAGATAAGTAAGCACTTGAACCATTCTGTGCTTAGTGCTACTTATACTTCCTATTTCAGCCAACTTAACTTCGTGACAGCATCTGCAGAATGTTTCATCAGAAAGTGTATTATTCGCAATGAAGTCTTGCCCGCCCGCCTTGTTCAACGTGAGTCAGCTACAAAATAGCCTTGCAGCACAAGGCTGACCACCTGGCTTGGCTCGTTACTCGGTCTCGGGAAAGATCTCACAACGTCAAGCTATATTGGACTTAGTTCTGGTTATGGCCAAGAGTTATGCCAATACCAAGTTGTTTGAATACGTCTCACTTGTCTCCTACAAGTATTTTGGCTTCGTACGTATACGTATACGATGATCAATATGTGCCAATACCCAGGAGCCCATTTCATTGCTGTCTCCGCCAAGCAACACGGTCATCTGCAGATCAAATCTCAACATACCAGCGGCATTTCCATCATTGTTTTTGGAGTCCGGTTGTGCAACGAAAGAGGCTCGGCGCTCGTAGCTGGTGTTTCTTGATCTGAGGGTCGGGTAGCTTTCTGAGGATCTGGTGTGTTGGAAGTTGGAGTACGAAAGTTCTGGACAGTTTGAAGCCGCGAGGTCACATGCTTCTGAAGTTTGGATGAGTTACTACTGTCCGCTCTGAGTAGATATATCGCAATATCATTAGGGGCTGGGGAGTCCCCAATAGATCTAAATCTTGGTAAGTGACAGAAAACAAAATTTCCCACGCAATTTTAGGTATCCATAGTGAAGATTAAGATAATCATTCATTCATGACCGCACTGTGGCAATCTATCTACGCCTCCAGAAAACTCCCCCAAGCCCCAAAACACCGAGCACCTCCATCCTTCCCACTATCCCTGAACCCCTCACATTGCCACCTTCTCCCTTAACGGCGACCGCTCTGGAATTGGAATCGTATCGCTCGACACCGTCCTCTCATACACCGGCGGCTGCATCTCCACCTCCACCTCTCCTCCTAGATGCACTTGTCCCTGATCCTTCTGATACGGTGGCAAATCCTCATATAAATCCTCCTCCTGTACAACTTCAGCAGAGCGAGAGGTGGTGAGGATAGGCCCAGTGGGCTCAGAATGCTGTGACTGTTGGGAGCTGGCGAGCTTCTTGGCTTTTTTGGATTTCTTGTGGCGCGAGTAGGCGCGTTCACCTGCGAATGCTGCGGCACCGACGAGGAGGAAGAGAACCATTATTTCTTTGATGGGAGGGAATTTCTTTTTGGGCAGAAACGCCTTTGGATTATAAGACGAAGAGGAAATTTGTGAAGTTGGAGGTGACGCGTTTGGGTTTTGGGCTGAGTAAGATGTGTTTAAAGTGAGGTGGCGAATTGATAGAGTTGGATGTGGATGTGGAAATAATGAAACTATCAAGAAGAGGCAAATAAGGAATTATATATCAATTGAAGATACTTCTATTTGAACACAGCCTGCCAATATTTGAATTATCTGAGGCTCATTTATTTAGTGTTTGAGTTAGTATTTGAATTGGGAATGCAGTGCGGAGTAGTATGTAGGCTGAGTGATCCGAGAATCTGATTAAGGCGGGCTGAGTCTGGCTCGAATAGGAAATATAGCCCGAAACCAGAGGCTCTTGAGGCTTTGATATCCTTCCAAGTTCTCACTTCATTAAGTAGGTAGGTAGAAGTTTAAAAAGGTCTCAGCAATGATGTCATCTTCATTTCATTCAGACCGGATATTTCATATATTCGTCTCTCATAAGTTCATATCAATGCCAATCCTCAATCCGTCCTCGCCTCGACCACGAAATCCTCAAACTGAACAGCCAAACTGTCCCTCGCATCACTAATCGGCTTAGCAGCATACATTCCAACCCATAACTCCTCACTCTCATCGACATCCCAAAATGCCCAACTGATCTCCCGAATCGGCGTCTTGACCCCAAACCTGCCCACGAGTAGAACCCTCAACACACTCCCCCAACTCCCATCCTCTTCTTGCTCCCTCTCAAACTCCACCGTCACGCTCCCATTCCTCTCCTCCCCCCTCGTAGCCAGTGACAACAAGCTCCAATCGGCCCACTCGTCCGCAGCCACGACGCTCATCATCGGCTTGCCTTGGTAGAACTCGACGCCAGACTTGATCCAGCGCTTTTGCTCACTTCCTTTCTTGGGCGGCAGCACGAGGAAGAGACCGCCTTGGTCGTAGAGCGTCATCCATTCGCCTTGTGCCGTCACATGGGCGGATTTGAAGGAGGAGATGGGGATCGAGTGGTAGATGATGGGCGCATTGAAATTGTCGATCTTTGGAGGTTTGCGCCACTAGATCACGGAGGAGTTAGTTGTTTCCTACTCATGACGGTTTCGGAAGTGAAGGAGCCTATGTTTCCAGTTTAGGAAATTTATATGAGGAGTTAACTCCTATAGTGTTTTGCGGCCTTCTCCACGAAAAGTCGCTACTCTCGCGGTGGACAGGAAAAAGAGGCACCCTTATAATGTGCCAGGCGGCGTGGGACATTAAAACTTAACCATAATAAATGCCGCTCTTGTCTATCCAGCATCAGGAGTATCGGGCTTTTTGCAGAGAAGACCATACAGCACTATAGGAGTTAAGAGCACATGAGACGAAACATAACAGAAAAGGGGGGGGGGGGTAAGGGTAAAATCAAAGAGCTAGTTATCCTTACGATGTCAGTAGGAGAGACAGCAAGGAGATTGAAAGTGCCCTTGTTATCTGGCCCTGGAGAGGAATTCTCTGGGATGAGGTTTTCTGTCTGGAGCGCCATTGTATTGATTTTCTGGGTGTTGGGGAATGATTTCAAGCGTTACTCAGGGAGCGAGAAGATGACATCAAAAGCGACAGAAGATCCTATACAGAGGTGACAGAGGACTTTTCTATTTGGTGCTCCGACTTCATGGGAAGGAGCATAATCTAACGGGGTTCACCAACGGAGCTCGGGGTCCCATGACGACAGGTTCCTTCCAAGGTTTGTACCTTGTATTTGTGTAATGTCACGTGACCTGTGTTCTTAGAATGGAGAGAGACATCCTTCAAATTTTGTGTAAAGTCCCTATTTTCAGAATAGTAGTTCAAAGGAAGAGTTTAAGTTATGTTTCATGGTGATTTCAAGTCTGGCTGATGTTTACAAATCCAGGTCCGGCTTCACTTCGGTGGTTAGCTTAATTTGACCTTAATCTACTTCTACTCTACCTCATATCTGCCACCTCGACAGGATTTCTTAACAAATCGCTAGCAGAACATTTTCAAGTTGTTCTATTTCTTATACTAATCGTCAGCCATCAGTCGCCATGTCCGGTCCACTTCGAAGCAAGGCAGGCTGCTGGACGTGCCGTTTAAGAAAAAAGAAATGCGACGAAAAGCATCCCTTCTGCTCAACTTGTGAAGCTTTGACCATTACATGCTATGGCTATGGATCCAAACCCGACTGGATGGACAATGGAGAGAAAGAGAAAGCCATGGCGCACAGTATCATACAGGTTGTCAAGCACACCTCAAGGCGGAAAGGCCGTCTCGGAGCATCAATAAACCAACTTCAAAACCGCTATGGCAAGAAGTCCGGATCACAGGTGGTCAACATAGCCCCTAAATCACTAGATGGTACTTCTTCGTCCAGTCCTGACTCAATCCTCGAATCCGATCCTCCAACTGGGCAGAATAATTCTCCGGCAAATCCAGGGCCTGCAGATACTTCATTAAATCCCGCAGTTGTAAGACGAAGTCATTTAACAGTAGCTATAAATATTGATTTAAGATAGGATACATTGTCCGAGGTTCAGAGCACCCCGCATCATCCCTCGTCAATGCTTGCAGTCTCAAGCAATGAGTCCATCTTATTGATGCACTTTTTGGACAACGTTTTCTGTCTACAATATCCCTTCTACAAACCGGGAGTACACGAAGGAGGGAGAGGCTGGCTGCTGTCTCTTCTATTGAAGACAAAGCCACTATATCATGCCTCACTTGCGCTCAGTGCCTACCATAGGAGTGCGACATTTTTAGCTGAGAATCGTTGTCCATACCGTGTCGGTGAGCAGCAAGAGCACCTTGCAATCTGCTTGAAGGAACTTCAATTAGCCATGAAGAACATTGGCGAATTAATCACAGACATAAAATCGTGCCCTACAAACGGCTTGGGCACGATGGCTTCGTCAGTCCAACTTATTTTCTTCGAAGTAAGTAACTCCTTTGGTATTTCTTAGTAACAATGTTAATATGATCAAAGCTTTTTGCTGGCCATGGTGACGCTTGGCGGTTTCACCTTCGTGCAGCCACGACTCTATTCAGCGGCCCTTATAAGTCTCATATGGCCACGCTTGGTTTGTAAGAACAATGGAGACTCCATGTATTTCCTCGCTCAGCATGTTTCTGGGGTTTACAGTCATGCTCTTAGAGTACATGCTTCAAGAATGTCTCACGGCTCCCGAGAAATTGCTGAGAAGTCCTAAAGAGTAAACGAAGCTGACTTCCCGTTCTTCATAGGAAAGCCCTCCATTCACCTTCCGACATTGGGAGAGATGGCCACGAAAAGCCAAAATCAGAAGACGTAGTGATATTTAGATTTTTATCAGCCGTGCTCGCGTGGCTAGATATCGTATCTACTATCACTACAGGAAAACTGCCTCGCGTCATCCACTTTATGCCCGAAGAGATTTCTTCCAGCTCAGGAATCAGACTGGAAAACGTAATGGGATGTAAGAACTGGGTAATGCTTCAAATCGGGCGAATTTCCGGACTTTATGAGTTCAAAACAGAAGCACTTCGGCACGGCCATGTAGTTTGCGAAGAATTTGAGAACAGATGCGAAGATATCAGGAGGGAACTCCAAATCGGACTTGCAAGCAGCAGTCTATCGCTTTTGAGCGTCTCCGATCCGGAACTTGCGAGTGCATGCAACGCCTTTATTACCCCACAACAATTCACTACACACCTATTTGCTCTCTCGGCAACCATATATCTGCATTTGGTTATCTTTGGCTACCAGTCGGATTCGGAAACTCTTAAGTCAATGGTCTCCGAGGCTATCACGCTCATTCGAAGACATATTCCTGCAGATCTAACGCACGCTTTAGTCTGTCCACTGTACATCATTGGGAGCGCTGCAAGAAGTGAAGATGAGGCGTTGTTTAGACACGTCTTCTCTTCTCCCCCACTTCTGGATCCGTCTTTGGAACACCGTGCGAAATTCCTGCCCCTCCTAGAAGAAATTTGGCGTATGAGAGAGACTGGATGGGAATGGGAGACCAACATTCAGTTGTCAGGTTCGAGTCTGCTACTTATCTGAGTTGTGCCGCGTTTGAGCGAGTTCCAAACCATGCGATACAAAGTGTTATCACCCAAACTGCAAATTTTCACAATATGTGCTTTTGAAGGGCTTTTGTGAACTCTAGCAGCCCGGCATGGTTCTATTTTAGTATGTGAAAGGGTTTTCTGGCATACAGATCATATCTAAGAAGTTATTCGGCTAATAGGTACCAGGTCTTGCCTTTGTCATATCCTGGATCTCCAATAGAAAAGCGCAAACTGTACAATAACACCCTGTATACAGGGCGGAATTAGCGGAATTGTGCCACTTGGAGGTCGAACCGACAAATCCTGCGAAGCCCATTGGCTCTTTGGAAGCTTAATCTGCAAGCCTCACCAATTGCTTTGAAATTGTTCAAAGAATTAACCATTTCAGTGGAAGTCCCGGTGCCATAAAGATCAGGGCTCGTCGTTTCTGGGTCACTTAATCCAATCCTTGAGGGCGTTCTTTTGACTTGTGCGAAGATTATTGAAAATATTAATCTCCATTATTTCGCAAAATGCCGAAGACTATGAAAGCAGTAGTCATGTACGAGCCGGGGAACGCAGAGGTTCTGAAGCCGGAAACTCGACCAGTTCCAGTACCGCAACCAGGCCAAGTCCTCATTCGCATCAAAGCATTCGGTCTGAACCGCTCAGAATTCTTTACTCGATCTGGAAATTCCATGAACCATGCCACTTTCCCTCGCATTCTCGGCATTGAAGGGACCGGCATTGTGGAGGATGCACCTGGTGGGGAGTTCAACAAAGGTGATATCGTAGCGACTTCGCTGGGTGGAATGGGCATAGCATTTGACGGCTCCTATGCCGAATATACCTGTGTACTGGCCACTCAAGTTCAAGCCATTAAAACGAAACTCGAATGGGAGACATTGGGAGCTATTCCGGAGATGCTTCAAACTGCATGGGGGGCTCTTTTCCGCTCATTAAAGCTGAAGAAAGGAGACCGCCTTCTGATTCGTGGAGGCACCAGTTCTGTCGGGCTTACTGCTGCTGCTATCGCCAAAAATCATGGAGCTTTTGTTGCTTCTACAACGAGGCGAGCTGATAGGAAGGACATGTTGGTGGCGAATGGTGCTGATGAGGTGTTCATTGATGATGGACATATTGCCGAAAATGTCAAGAAAGGAGAAAAGTTCAACAAGATTTTTGAGTTGGTTGGCACAACAACACTCGAAGGCTGCAATGTGCTAGAGAGAACGGCATTGTGTGCATGGCTGGGATAGTCGGGAACTCATGGACGTTGCCCAACTTTCATCCCATGCGAGCGATTCCCAAGTCGGTCTACTTTGCAACGTATGCTGGTGATGCAGGAGACTTCATGGCGACGCCTCTGGAGGAGCTATGCCAGCAGGTTGCGGCCGGGGGGCTGCATGTTCAGATTGGGAAGACATTCAAGATTGACGAAATTGTGGAAGCTCATAAATGTATGGAGAAAAACGAAGCTTGTGCACTTGCCTCTGTTACGAAGTTTAAATGTTCAAAGCGCTATTATTTCTGGTCTTACTTTGAGTCTGAAGTCCCCATCGGTCCAATCATCTGAACGGAATTCCGAAAGCCCCGGTTGACATTAAATACTCGCGGGTATCTCAATGGCGCTACGGAGCTCTGCGATGCGGTTTGCAACATCATTGGTCAGATATGCGGGTATTGGCACTGCGCTCAGGCCTATGAGTGGCCGGAACACTGCGGCAACGCCATGGAGGATATCCACCAACCTCAATTTTGAAATATGATCATCTAATAATAAACTACAAGTCGGGAAATCCTTTGCGAAAAGTTGCTTTGCGATGCAACTCGGCCTATCAAGCGTGGACTGAAAGTTTCAGCCTTGCCTGAATATTAGAAATGCGACAGTGTTTGTTGCCTTTGCAAACCTTGGCTTAGATTTGTAATTTTACCTGTCTGGGTTATCTCAAATCCTTCCCGATATGCTTTATATACTCTCCTCTGCCCAACTTGTTGTAAGTTATATTTCCCATCATATTCTTCGCCCTCTTCACGCTCTTAGGCCTTCCACCTGAAAGCCTCACTATTCCGTGCCGTCACCTATTTCACCATCTACAATGAAGACCGTTGTCATTCTTGGAGGTTCCTATGGAGGTATCAGCACAGCACATAGGATTCTCAAGCAGGCCAAGACTACCCCAGTTAAAATCATCCTTGTGTCGCCAAACACCCACCACTACTGGAATATCGCAGGTCCAAGAGCTCTGGTACCCGGCCAAATCTTAGATGACAAGATCTTCCAATCCATAGCCCCCGGCTTCAAGCAGTACCCCGCAGGCAGATTTGAGTTCGTCCTTGGCTCAGCCGAAAGCTTAGATGCAGAGAACAAGAAAGTTACCGTTGCCGGTCCTACAGGTCCGAAAGTGCTAGACTACGATATCCTGATCCTGGCCACTGGATCGAGCACAAAAGGAGATGTGCCTCTCAAGGGCCGCGGGTCCACAGAAGCGACGAAAGACGCGATCCATGTCTTCCAGCAGAAAGTCAAGCAGGCGAAGGATATCCACATTGCCGGTGCTGGTTCAACCGGCGTTGAGCTTGCCGGAGAAATCGCCTTCGAGTATAAAGGGCAGAAGAACGTAACGCTGGTGTGTGGATACACTTACACCCAAATACAAAACTAACTCGAGGCTCAGATCGCAAGCGGCCCGCATATCCTCGAAGGCACCCCAGCAGGCGTCACCAAAACAGCCACCAAGCAACTCCAGAACCTAAAAGTCACCATCAAGACATCGAGCAAGGTGACAGGCGATGCCAAGATGCCGGACGGCCGCACCGAACTCACGCTGTCCAGCGGCGAGAAGATCACCACCGATCTGTACCTCCCGGCCCTGGGCCTCGTGCCGAACTCCTCGTATCTTGCCCACAGCCTCGTCAACGCGGCGGGGTTCGTCAAGGTCGATGAGTTCTTGAGAGTCAAGGACGCGACGGACGTCTGGGCTGTGGGCGACGTTGCAGATGTGCAGCGTGCGCAGTACGTGAATACGGAAAAGCAGTCTGTGCATGTGGCGAAGAACATCGTGGCTATTTTGAAGGGCGCACAGCCGGTCAAGTATAAGAGAGAAGAGAAAGGTAGGTTCCCCTACGTTAAAGTTGGAGTTCTTAGGCTGATGCTGATGCTGCGGTAGATATGCTCGCGGTTCCTGTGGGGAGAAAGGCGGGCACTGGACATATGGGGGGCATGAAGCTGCCCAGTTTCATGGTTAACATGGTCAAGGGCAAGAATCTGTTCATGGACAAGATGCCGGGGATGATCAGCGGTTCTGCCTTTTAACCGTGTTGTTTTTTGACTTTCGACTTTCTGTTTATGAATCTATCTCGGCGTTTTGATACCATCCCATCAATATAACAATAGTAACTTCTGCTATCAAGGACATATGCCTGCATGGATTACTGGGACCTTTGCGTCTTTGGTATTCTTGAGGACGTTATAAATGTGTACACCCAGAATAAACGTCTCAATTTGAAACTTGAGTCTTTGGAGGAAAATATATTACCCGGAGAGTCTAACGGCTCTTAGGTACAGTAGTACTTCAACTGCCGCACCGCATACCCTTGATAAGATAAGATGAGATCTAAAGATAAGATACTGTACCGGAAAGAGCTTCCCGATCTGAGAGTGTGCAGGGGACTAAACCAGCCTAGCTGTGCCGATAAAGAGCCGAATTTGTCCCAATATCATCATCATATGTGGGTGTCATGACTCAGGGGCTTTAGTGGAGAGTTTTAGCATCTTATGTTCTTTTTGTAAGCCATCAATAATCAACTACTGTACTAATCCTTGCCACGTCTCGGTCTTTACTCGTAAATTATACAGGTATCCATTTCTGACGTTTCCCATTTCGTTCTGCAACCAACCAAGTACATGCCACATCAGAAATCATGATTCCAAACGCATCCTGCTTGTAAACTGACGGGAACTGCCTGAAACAATATTAACCAACGACAATGGCATCGGTCGTTCCTTCTGGTGTACGATTTTCTTCTCCCATCTAAGAGTCAATCAATAAATCTGTCGCCTCTTCAGGATGCCTTCATCCCACTCTGGAGATGATTCTTCGGGGCTCCATGGCACCAAGCAAGAAGAGGACAATGACCTCTCACCAGTCGAACTTACGAAATCCAAAGTCGAGCGTCCTAAATCCCTTCCCCGCGAGATCGCTTTCATATTGATAATATGCATGGCCCAACTTATGACCCAGGCAGGTCTAGGCCAGGTGAGCTTATTCTCATATAAAAAAGCAACTTTCCTCTATGGGAGCTGAGGAGCCCAGAGCTGTTTCAGGGAGCCTATATGCAAGCTCTCGAGACAGCTCCTAGGCTCCTTAGCTCTATCCCAAGATCTAGCTTTTCACTATGCTAATACGTCGATTAGGCAATAGCACCCCTCCACATCATCGGGCGTTCCTTTGGTCTCGAGAATAACCCCGCGCAACTCTCTTGGTTCCCAGCCGCATATTCGCTCACTGTCGGAACATTCATTCTCGTCGCTGGCCGACTGGGAGATCTCTACGGCCACAAGAAGTTATTCGTTGCAGGATTCCTCTGGTTCGCGCTGTGGACCATGCTAGCTGGGTTCGCGGTCTACACCTCCCCGATCTTCTTCGACTGCTGTAGGGCGTTGCAGGGCATCGGCCCGGCTTTCTTGCTGCCGAATGGAGTTGCGATTCTGGGGAGGACGTATGAGCCAGGATTGAGGAAGCAGATGGCATTTAGTGCGTTTGGGGCTATGGCGCCATCCGGATTTGCTTTTGGCGCACTGATTTCTTCCTTGTTCGCCGAGTTTGTCTGGTGGCCTTGGGGGTTTTGGGTTATGGCGATGCTGTGCCTTCTTTTAGGTGTCGCTGCGATTTTCTTGATTCCGCATACGCCATCGCCCCAATTCGACAATGCCCATAGTATCTGGGCACGGGTAGATATTGCTGGGTGTATCAGTGGTGTGAGCGGACTCGTGCTCATCAACTTTGCGTGGAATCAGGCACCTGTGGTTGGATGGAGCAATCCGTATGTATATGTACTCTTGATCGTTGGGATTCTTCTGCTTGGTGTCTTCGGGCAGATCGAAAAGCGTGCAACGTTTCCGCTGGTCCCGTTCTCCTCAATGACTCCAGATCTTGGGTTCATCTTGGGCTGTGTGGCCTGTGGCTGGTCTGCCTTTGGAATCTGGGTTTTCTATTCCTGGCAGTTTATAGAAGAGCTACGGGGAGTATCCCCACTCCTCGGTGCTGCGCAGTTCTCGCCCACGGTAATCAGCGGCTGTATCGCTGCGTTTACAACTGGCTCGATTCTGCACCGAGTACCAGGCAGTGTCGTTATGATGATTGCTTTAGGTGCATTCTGCATTGGCAGTATTCTTGTAGGCACTATGCCGGTTCGCCAGACATATTGGGCACAATTGTTTGTCTCCCAATTAGTCATGCCTTGGGGAATGTATGCGTCTTGCTCTGCCATCTTCCCTTACTGTTACTAACGGAGATAGGGATATGTCCTTCCCAGCCGCAACACTGCTGCTCTCAAACGCCATGCCCAGGAAACACCAAGGGGTTGCAGCATCATTAGTAAACACTATCATCAACTATTCAATCTCCATAGCTTTGGGATTCGCAGGAACAATCGAGTCGCACGTCAATGATGGGGGTAAAGATCGTTTAAGAGGCTATCGAGGGGCATTGTATTTGGGCATCGGGCTGGCTGGACTAGGAGTCGTACTGGCGATGTTCTTTGGGTTGTATGAGCACCGCGGGTCTAGGAAGAACAAGATGGATGCAGACGTAGATGCAGCGAGCAGCGGCGAAGAGGAAGGAGTAGCTTCTGAATGAAATTTAGTTGAAAGAAGTTGATTGAGAAGATTCCCTTCCATGACAACCCAAAACAGGCAGTAAATAGATCTATCTGACCGACCTCCCTCTTCCTCTGCCTTGGTCTCTTTTCAGCTATTGATCGGCGCTACTGTCGATTCTACTTGGAAGTAGAAGCTCTTGAGGTATAGAGTACAGTACAAGTAGATGTTTGAACTATGACGCGAACGTAAATAAAGGTAAAACGTGAGCGTGGCACATACAACTAGCCAAATAATGATAATTCCAAGCTCGTTGTAGATAAATCAGAAGGAGGCACCAGAGGCATGTGATGGTGCTCGAGCTCGGCCAGCAGAATCATTGATCCGCAGCTACCGGTAGCACATGCTGTACAGTACAGTACGAGTACCCTAGTTAAAAAAGAAGAATAAATTAATTAAATCACTAGCAATTCATCATGGCCATGGCTCTGGAGTTGACGGAACATTATGTTTTCCGCATTTGAAAGTATCATTCTTGCAGTATTCTTTGATTTGAATCCTTCAAGTCAAGTCAATACTTGTACTTGTATGTCTCCGCCACCGAGGACATTGGTGATTGACATTCCAAAAGGAGGTTACCGAGCCGAGGTCCAGTATCGTCGAGTCGAGGTCGAGTGACCCTCTTCTCCTTCCTGCAATGCACATGCAAACCTTTCTCCACCAGCTGCAATAATCCCTCCGTACTTTCTCCTCCTTAAAGCTCTTCCGTTGCACGTCTTCTCTTCCTTCTGAAGCATTTTTTTTATTGGACTTAAAGCATACAGTACATTGGCGTTGCGCTGGCACCAACCCAACCAGTAGTTAGGTAGGCTCAAGCATTCCGACATTCCGTGCATCATCAAGGAATCCTACGATACTAATTCCACATTCGCAGAGCTTTCCTTTGACTTCCTTTGCCATCAAAATCATGGTTTCACAATCGCAAAACCCCGCTGCCTGGGTCACGGCTATGAAAGCCCCTCCTCCACCCGGCACCGCCTATTCACTACCTGTTCCGGGCAGCGAGCGCGAGGGACGTACCCCAGCATATAGACATTGGCGGTGGGTCGATAAGGAACTGCCCGGTACAGCTGATCCAAACGCTCCTACGGCCCATCATGCCTTCGAGCAGAGTGTAAAGAGGCAACCGAATGCAAAGTGTTTGGGAGTTCGCCCGTACGACGCTGCGACGAAGACTTTTGGCAACTATGAGTGGATGACATATGGAGAAGTGGCGGTGCGAAGAAAGAACCTTGGAGCTGGACTCGTAGAACTGCACAAGAAAGTGGGGGTTACAGAAGAAAAGTATGGGGTTGGTTTGTGGTGTCAAAATAGGCCGGAATGGCAGCTCGTTGGTATGCTTGAGTCCCCCCGCAAGATAGGATCTCTCTAACGATATTCAGATCTGGGATGCATGTCCCAGTCTCTTTATACGGTTTCCATCTATGACACTCTCGGTCCAGACACCACCGAATATATAATCAACCATGCCGCACTTACATGTGTAGCTACATCATTACAGCATATCCCGACATTGCTCAAGGTCGCCTCTCTGATACCTACACTAAAGCTCATCGTCTGTCTCGATCCTATAGATGCTGGAGAACGGCCGGGACTTTCAAAGTCAGACATCCTGAACTCCCTGGCATCTGAGTCAGGCATCTCAATTCACTATATCAAGGATGTTGAAGCTCTCGGAGCTGCATCTGGCCGTCCTATGAAGCCACCCGGGCCAGATGATATTACCACAATCAACTATACTTCTGGGACAACTGGCAACCCCAAGGGCGTTGTGTTGTTGCAAAAAGCTACTGCTGCTGCAGACCTGACAGCTCGAGCTGTCACAGATACGGTTGCAAGCGATACTCTGATCTCCTATCTTCCCCTGGCACATATATACCAAAGAGTCGCAGAGCATGGCGCTCTATCATCTGGGGCCTCCGTCGGATATTTCCGCGGTGATATAATGGGTCTTATAGATGACATGAAGCTTCTTCGCCCCTCGGGATTCAACTCTGTGCCTAGATTGTATAACCGTTTTGGTTCTGCCATTCGTACTGCAACCATTGATGCGCCAGGCATAAAAGGCGCTATCGGCAGACATGTCATCAACGCGAAATTAGCTTCCATGAAACTTCCCCCGGGACAAGCAACGAACAAACACTTTTTCTACGATCGATTCTTCACTCCAAAAGTAAGAGCTGCGATTGGATTAGATCGAGCTCGCGGTATGGTCACTGGAAGTGCACCTATCGACCCCTCGCTCTTCCAGTTCCTCCGCGCCGCTCTGGGCAACGACTTCATCCAAGGCTACGGCTTAACAGAATCCTACGCCACGGGCCTTGCACAGCACACGAACGATTACTCTTCCGGCAACTGTGGCGGCATAGGTGCCGCCTTCGAAGGCTGCTTGCAATCAGTGCCAGACATGGACTATCTTGTTACCGATTCCCCAAATCCCCGCGGCGAGCTCTTGTTGCGAGGGAAAGCCATGTTCAAGGAATATTATAAAAATGAAGAAGAGACTAAAAAGGCCTGGACTGAAGATGGCTGGTTCAAAACTGGTGATATCGCCGAGGTAGACAGCTTGGGCCGCTTCAAGATCATTGATCGTGTGAAGAACGTCCTTAAGCTTGCGCAAGGAGAGTACATCTCGCCCGAGCGCATCGAGAACGTCTACCTCGCCAACCATAGTATGCTTACTCAAGGCTTCGTACACGGGGATTCCCACCAAGCGTACCCTGTCTCGATATGGGGTGTTGACCCAGTCATGTTCGCGCCCTTCGCCAGCCAGATCCTCAAGAAGACGATCAACGCCGAAGACCTCGATGCCGTCAGAGCAGCTGCCAAAGACATCCGTGTGCGAAAAGCAGTGCAAAAGGAGCTAGACAACATCGGCAAGCAGAACAAGTTCAACAACTGGGAGCGCGTGCGGGGTGTGCATTTGGAAATTGAGCCGTTTACGATTGAGAATGAGCTTTTGACGCCTACGTAAATTTGCCTCAATTCCTTTCCCCTTTTATGTTTTCAGGCGAGGATTTCGAAAATTATGAGTACACCAATGAATAAAATGCTGACATGGAGATCAATAGATTGAAACTCAAACGCCCGCAAACGGCCAAGAAATACCGATCGGTATTAGACGCCTTGTACGAAGAAGCCCTGGCGGAAGAGAAGAAACCCAAAGCCAAGTTGTAAACAAACGCACATTACATGACATTTCTCGGGGGAGTTGGTTGGTTCGCCTTGGAGCAGGGCTAGAAATGATTGTATGTAGTAGGTAGGCAGGTAGCTGTAGATAGAACGAACATAACTGAGACGAAATATTACATGATGTATGTATGCGTCTGTGCAAATTCTTATTTAGAAGCCATGCAAGTCTTTTCCCCTCCGAACTTCCAGGGCCCTTCCTTATAACTTTGCTCTGTCTTGCTCTTATTTTTGAGGGTGAGCGAGATACGAGGTATAATTTGTCATATTTAGAGTACTTCTTCGAGCCGAGGCGTACAGTAGGTAGCATCATACGAGGACTGTAACGAGTATATATCTGTTTTACATTCTTGGAGACCGGCAGCTATGACCACGCAATACGAGCCGGAACATCATTACCATTAAGTCATCACAAGAAACACAAGCCTCAGCAAAGAGGCAGCAAGTAATTTTGATTCTTTTGATTTAGGAATCTAATAAGAACAGGAAAAAACAAATTACCATTTTGCATGGTGGGGTATGACTGCTTGCTCCTCTTAATCAAATCCCGTCAAAAACCCATGACCCTTTTTAATGTCCGTCCGCAGCAATGGAAATGGATATACCCTGCCAAAACTAAACCGTCTGTAACTCCGCCACAAGCCCGTCTGCATCCTTGTACAATGTACTCTGTACTGGATGCAGATACGTGCAGATGGTATTAAACACAAAGGAATCGTTCCACAAAATTCCCATCAGGAAAGCGTGACGGGGCGCATGTTTTGTGATAGGTATATTCATGCTGACTTCTCGTGTTGTGTCGAGACACGTTGAAGCGAAACGACTTTGAAACAAGTTAGCGGCTTCAGCTCTAGTGGAGGCTATGCGTTGATAGGGCTTACCAAAATCTTCCAGTGATCTTTGCTTTTGATTCTTTTTGGGTGACTTGCCGTGCATGAGATTGTCGAAGCCAATACTATCTTGGAGAAGATAGTAGACACCTCCCATGATGCAAAAGACACCGAATGAGAAAATCCAGATACGGACGACAGCGACAATAGAGGTTTGACCACCAACAAACCATCCGAAGAGGGTGAAGAAGGTTGCAAGAATATCGACCACCAAGATAGCACCTGTCAATTGCCACGAGGGGATCGAAGACCAGAAGGGACCATTGGCACGAGTAATGAAAATCAGCCAGTTCTCAGTCAGGGAGATTTCCAAGAAAACAACCTCATCGATGATACCGAAGTTCTGAACAATACCGCCATTCTCGCCACGAGCGATCATGGTAGTGAGCGTAATCCAGGTACCAATAGCAAGGACGATACCAAGGAGAACCGACATGCCCCAGAGTTTAGGCAAGTTCCACTTGACTGGCGACTTGGAGAAGGGAGCATTATCGTAAGCAATGGCAAGAGTTGCAACGTCGGCGAAAATGGCGATGAAGACGACGAGCTCAATGTTGAGAGATCTGTTTAGAATGGCGATCCAGAGGCCAAGGAAGATTTCCAAATGGATGGACAAGGCGATACGATAGACAACGTAGGCGTACATACGGTGGAAAATTTGTCTAGAAGTCTTGAGAGCATCAATGATAGCACCGAGACCAGGAGCCAAGAAGACGATATCAGCGGCGGAACGAGCAGCATCGGAAGCACCCTCGACGGCAATACCAGTATCAGCCTTCTTCAAAGATGGGGCATCGTTGACACCGTCACCAGTCATGGCCACAAGGTAACCACGTTGTTGGAGAATCTCAACGACATTGTACTTGTGTTGGGGGAAAACCTCAGCAAATCCATCAGCAGCCTCGACGAAGTCATACACCTCAGAACCTGGCATATCACCACCACCACCGAGACCGAGACGCTCAGCGTTGTAAACATTGGTACCGAGACCGAGTTGGCGAGATGTTTCACGAGCAATACCAACAGCGTCACCAGTCAACATCTTGATTGATAGACCGAGAGTCTTGGCTTCGTTGATAGTACGGGCAGTGTCGTGACGAGGAGGGTCAGAGCAGGGCATGATGCCGAGAATTTCCCACTGGCCTTCACCACGCTTGCGCGCAACACCGAGGGAACGGAAACCACGAGTAGCGAATTCAGCGACCTTGTTCTTGTAGGCTTGGTCGATATCCTCTGGGATGGCGTGATCTTCCTCGACAGTCTTCAGGACGAAAAGTGGTGCACCCTTGACACAGATGATTCGCTCACCCTGTGGTGACTCGACAACGGCCTGAACCTTCTTGGAAACGGGATCGAAGGGGTGGAACTCGATAACCTTGTACTTGGACAGCACGGACTTGGCACGTGGGTAGTATCGGAGAGCCTTCAAGAAAGCCTTGTCAATGGCATCGATACCCTTCTTTTTGCGGGAAGCAGCGAGACAGGCAGTCAGCATGAGGTCATCTGGCTCAACACCTGGGACGGTGAAAGGCTCGGCGAGAGAGAGCTTATTCTTGGTCAAGGTACCGGTCTTGTCAGAGCAAAGAATTTCGACACCAGCCAAAGACTCAATAGCAGACAATTTCTGGACAATGGCCTTCTTCTTGGCGAGATAGGCAGCACCGACAGCCATAGTTGTGGTAACAACAGCTGGGAGACCGACAGGAACACCGATAATGGTAATGGCCAAAGTGTATCTGAGAATATCGACAATTGGGTTGGAGCGATAGAAGGACGAGATCCAGACGATTAAATTGGTGAAGACGACCAAGATCAAGAGAACCGTACCGATACCGTTCAAGACTTCAGTGAAATGCCCAGTTCCGCCGGAAGCTTGGTTGACAAGAGCGGCAGCACGGCCAACGAAGGTGTTGTCACCAGTGGCAGTGATGACCATGAAGGCCTCACCACGCTTGACACCGGAGGAAGCATAGCATTGGTCGCCCTTGTGCTTGTCAACCGCGAGAGACTCTCCAGTGATAGCAGACTGGTCGACTTGGAGGAAAGCATCGTCCGTGACAATGCGGCCATCTGCTGGAATGATAGTACCCTGTAGAAAAGGCACACGTTAATATAAAATTTCGTCCAAGCAATAAGACAACAAGCAGGGTGGTTTCTTGCCTCTTCGATTTGCAGAATGTCACCAGGAACGACATTTGGAGCTTCGACCTCGAAGAGACGGCCATCACGGAGAACGACAGCCTTGAGGGCGAGAGTCTTCTTCAATTCGTCGACGATAGAGCCAGCTTGGAACTCCTGGATAAAACCGACAGCGGCGTTCAGCAGAAGCAGGGCGCAGATGACACCAAAATCGACCCAATCTTGGAGACCAGCAGCGAGTACAGCGGCGGCCTATCACAGAGATTGCTGTCAGCACGGTTCAGAGAAAGAGCGGTGCGGGGGAGTGAGTTGGGTGGGTGGAGTGGAGTTTTCGCGTTGAGGCGCCTTGGATTCCAGGCCGCACGGCGGGCTTCCCGGGTCAAAACAAGGAAGCCAATGCTAAGCGGGAGGAGCCATCCACCGTACCGGTAGCACGGCATGGCGTGAAAACGCTCATGATGCTAGCTTGGCTTGGGGATAGGAATTGGGAATTGAGAATTGGGAATGAACATACCTCCATAACAAATTGAATAGGACCAATGAAGTAGCCAAGGAACTTGAGGATCAAGTTCTCCTTTTCTTCCTTCATCTGATTCATACCGTATTTCTTGCGACGCGCAGTGACTTCAGACTCAGTGAGACCAATGCGAGTATCGGTTTGGAGTTGGTCTTCTGGCACGACACGCCCAGTGGCAGGAGAAGCTTCGTCTTCACCTTCCTCCTCTTCTGCGTGGCCATCCTGGGACTCGAGCTCGTCGATCAGCGCATCCATGTCCTCGTCCTCTTCCTCATCCTCCACAGGCTTCTTGGTGGTAGTAGGTATGGGGTCATGGCGACCAGTCTTCTCATCAAAGGTGCCCGACTCGATGGGGGTGTTGAGGTGATTGGGGTGTTCGGAGGTATTATTGGAGTGCGTTCCAGTCGCACCGTGTGTGTCCACCATGGTTGTGCGGTGGAGTGAGTTGGCTGCGACTCCTCTGCGGGGTGGGGAGGAGGGGTGGATTAAAAGTGTAGGTAGGAAAGGCGGATCTTGAGATTGAAGCGGCGAAATTAATTAGGGAAAGGATTGTCAGAGGGGGATAATTAATTCGAGAGATGGCGATGTAAAGGGCGAAGGCGAAAGAATGCAGAGCAGATCAGAGTTCGCAGACGAAGGGAAGTAGTGGAGTGGTCGATGTAGAAAAGAGGAGAGGAGAGAAGAGCAGAGCAGAGCAGGATGGGAAAGAAGCTCTCTGGGGAAGAGGTAAAATAATAGGAACAGCCCTCTCTAGCCCTTGCCCTCCCGAAGTCAGAAGGCCTAGCGGGACGCTAATGCTGCTAGGTGCAGTGACCGACGCGATGGGGGTGATAAGCGAGACGTTCGGAGGAAGCGAAGCTACACTTGGCCTAACATGGACTGGCATCTTCACTTTCTTCAATTTAGGCTTCGTTTTTGCAATCCTAGGTATGACTTCACCTACGGTTCTGTGCGTAAGGCTAGTCTCGAGAAGGGCAGAGGTATTTCAATTTGGACTGTGTTGTTTGCAAAACCATACATGTCTAGGTAGGTAGTAGGTAGGTACCCACCGACGGAGAAGCTGCAAATGCCAGTAACGAATGGTCTGCCCCACCTTATAAGCTATGTACGTACTTGGTGATCTCTAGGCTAGGTACCTAGGTAGATTTATCATGAAACCATGGTACCTGTATAGCTAGTCTTCTCCAATTTCTGCACTTCTGACAGTATTATATATTAAAAAATTCATGGTGCTTCAGCTAAAGGTTCATCCTCCTACGTCCAGCCCATTACCACTATCAGTTGTGTTGTTTTTTAGGCTGCAGGTGCGGGTGCGCACAGTTTTCAAGTGGCAGAGTCGGGAGGGTACTCCGTATTCAAGACATACCTCAGAATCATCCTACATCTCGGGAATTAATGGCGAATTTATTCCACCAAGAAAACTCTTCCTCACGCTTTACCAGTCTGATGTACTAGAGCAGATCCATGTGTATTTTATTTATCATCATTGTTCCGAATGTTCCCATAGTATTTCGACGCGTACTGTACCGTACGAAGTATTGTATAACACTAAGATTAAGATTCCTCGGTTCTAAATTGGTTCCCATCCCATCATTGGTCGATCTCACATGTCCTCTTGAGTCTAGCCCGCAGAGGTAAGGCTCTGTGCGGGATGTGGGACGGCGCCGGCACTGAACTGCTGAAAACACTGGGGTTAGTGTGCTTTAATGCCCACTCGACCCATGTGAAGTGAGGCATTTATACCCAGCTGTCCCCTCCCGAGTCCAGATCATAACATCAAGATTCCCTATTCATCTAGTGGAATTCTTTGCGACCATACGGAAAATCCAAGCAAGCATGGACCGCGGTAGAGCCATTTTCTACAAGCAGCGTACTGTAAGGCTGTCAAATACCAAAACTCCAAATCTGACCTCATTCCCTGTATTTTAAAGTATGAGACTGACGTATCTCTCCAGGTTTGATGCGGGGACTTAAGGCTGACAGGATGTTGAAACAAATCGAAACGTGAAACATCTAATCGCGAGCCTCATCCTCATCCCAACCTCCAGAAACTTATCGTGAGATTTCAAAATGATTCATCCATCAAATCTCCCACCCTAAGGGCGCACTGACTGCCGACCGATTCTCGCCAGTCTTTTTCTCCAATTCGCCGTTTCTACTATTCATCCAAATAATGATACAAGAATACCGGACCGACAGCCGCAAGTTGCAGAAAAATATCGCACCTCAAGGCAGACATTGATGAATCGGATTCGTAACAGCCAAGAACTCAATACTCGTGGATAAGCATTGGCACATCATTGCCATGTACCACTGAAGATCCATCATCTCCGTTTAAATCTTCAAGTGCTTGGTATTGAACACAGCCAAGTCCTCGGCATCACCGCAATACGAAGAGCGCGAAGAAAAAGCAAACAACACATTTTCTTCACAACTACGAATTGCATCCCACCAGTCCTTTGTTCTATCTATGGGATGAAAAACCACTACAAGCGATTGGAGTTTCCCCCACAACCTTGCTTCCTTAGCTTTTACCTCCCTATTATTTTCATCCCGTTTTTAATTTGTGTGGAGCATTTCCCTCTTAGCAGTCTAGATCTCATGAGTGGCATGCGTTTGAAATTGCATTTTACCCACTACCAAGCCTCCGTCTCTGCAAGTGGGACTGGTTGCAGGTACTACACAAGATCAAAACCGGGCTCTAGGTTGGGGTAGGTACATACCTAAAATATACATATACAAAAATGCGAATTTATCGCACTGCCAATTCCTAGTCCGTCTGATGAAGAATAAAACACGTACACTCCTCAAGATCCCTAGGTCTTTCTTTTCATCGGTGGAATTGGATAGCAAATAAAGCCCATTTGCAAGTGCATATAAACCTGTAGCTCTCGTTTTCAAGCTATAAGTAACGAACTAACTAACTGATAAATGACGACACGTCCAGTTCTATCTAAACGATAGAGCTATTCTGCTTACAGCCTCCGGGCCCTCAAACCACGCGTGTGGAAAATATTTCACTGCTCTTGCCGTGGTACGTACGTACGATGGGAAGTGTCAAGTGAACGCACCAGGAATCATGGCTCAGAAATCCGAAGACCTTATAGTTACGAACCCCAGACATCCATCCTTCGCTACATATTCCAGCTTTAGTTACTCGAAAAAAACCTGATATCCTTCCCACCCACCAATTCTGTCGCCGTCGCCATTTCGGAGAGAAATATAGTGGAATGGCATATATATATCACAAACCCTGTCTCAATACAGAACTGAACATGCAGAATACAGACAGACAGATTCCACATATCAGTTCGGTGAGAGCAAGGTACAAAACACAAACACAAACATAAACACAAGTACAAGTACGTATATCCAATCCCTCCCTTCCCTCAGTCTCCGATTTCCAATGCATTCAATGAACCATTGAACGTACGTACCTACCCCAGATAAAAACAGATCCAAAACCCATCATCATCACACCATGCCCCCCCCCCCCCCCTTCTAGTTTCAAAGTCCTCAAAGCACTCAACCCGCTCAACCAATAAACCAAGCGGGCCTCCTCATATTAAAAAAACCAACGCAATCAATCCAACCAAAACCATCGAGGCAAACCCCCACTACAAAATTATCATCAAGCAGGACTTCCTACCAAGTATGCACGCATCCATTCATACATCCATACATTCCCCAAAGCAAAATCAGAGAAGCACTCACTACCTACTTAACCTCCCCCCCGCCCTATATCCTCCCTCAAACCCCCATATCCCAACCTCAACCCCTCATCCCGTACTATACCTACTATCATACATTACATTTACGAACAAGTAGAGTAGACCTTCCATTAAAGTATATTTCTTTCCTTCTTTACAGTATACCTCAACTTTCAACATATCCCAGACCATTAGAAGAAGACCGAGAATAACATGACACGACATGACGCAAAGAAAGGAAAGAAGAAAACACTGCTTAAAGGAGCACTTGCTTGTTGTGTTATCACTGTCTTGGTTCGAATAGTTCAATGTAAGTAGGTAGAACAGATTTGGATGGTAACTGGGATTTGAAGTTTGGAGCTGGCTGGTGGAGTTGAGGTTGGAGAAATATATATGATATGGTTTGAGGATTCGTTGCACCAGCTACATGCCAACTATTATGATACCCTACCAAGATTGGTGTAGGAATCGCAGCCTGTAGTCTTGCTTGACACTAGAAAGAGATTTGACTTGGAAGACGATGGGCGAAGTATCAGATTGAACAGCTTGAGAAAAAGGCATGTGAGGAAATACATTTCCGGGATATAAGACGAATACACGGAGGTAGGACTCCAAAGAATTGAAAATCAAACGTCAATGCGGAAATAACAAGTCTCTCATATTTATGAGTTATGGCGTACCATAACCAGTGAGGTCCAATATACTATAAGTCTAAAAGAAACAATCCTCTATTAGCACGCGATCGTCATGCCCCTTTCACTCCAAAAGCCACAAATGGCAATGCGTCCTATGAACGCCACTAATGCTTAGCTGTGACAGCGTCTCCGGTAAGTTTCTCAACGTAAACTTTGGCCCTATAGCAATGTCAGTGTGTTCTCTGCAAACCCTACGGGCAATAGGTGATGGAGAGAAGGAAAACTTACATATCACCCATAGCAACCATGCAAATAGTCTGCCAAACGCCCAAACCAATACGAGGAACAACGCCTCGATACAAGCCCTTAACGCCATTTTGCGAGTAGATATACCGCATCGTGTTCCCGACCGTCATCTTAGCCGGCCTGTTAGGATCCACCGTCTTACTCTGCATCTCCACACGAATAACCTCGATGGGCTGATTCCAAGCACTAAGCCCACCACCCGCCGCAGAAGCCAAGATCTTCTCCCACGCATTCAGCTTTCCTCCCTCTTCCTTCCCTGTCACTTTGCGAATGCCCTGCTCTGCCAAACGCGAGAGACCAAAGCGGGATCCCCAGTTCGTCATCTGGCGGATGGCCACAGCGTTCACGCCCTTGTTGATACCCTTGACTCCTTCCTTGCGGTAGATGTCCATGAATGTTGCAAAGGTGCCTGGGGGCTTGACGCCTTGAGCTGCGAGCTTCGATTTCGTAATCTCGACTGTCTTCATGCAGGTGCAGAAGCCCATGGTGGCATATGCTTGTGCGACTCCTCCGGTGACACCTCCACTGATACCAGCGGTGAAGTCGCCGGCGCCAAAGGTGCGAGCGTAGTATTCGGCTTCCGAGGCGACGAAGAGGAGGACGGCACCTTTGGTGGAGGCTTCAATCCAGGCCCATGGGATGAGTCCTTGGTAGACTAGGTTACAATTGTCAGCAAAACTTCTCTACCGTGCAGATGAGAATAGGAGCTCGAGTATCTTACAGCCAAGAACACCACCTCGACCCCAAATACGCGTCAGAGCACTGGCAAAGCTGTCACCTCTGTTGGCAGCCATGGTCGTCTTGGTGACTTCCAGCGGCTGTCCTAGAGTCGTAACTTCGAACATGTTGAGGCCTGCTCCCAGTAGAAGATTACTGAATTTAACAGGTTTCTTCTCTGGCACCGCCGGCTTGGATCCTGCTGCAACTGACATCGTGGGCGTGGGATTGTGTATTGAGGGGCCCTGACCAAGGGAATGAGGCTGCTTCGTCGCAAAGATTGAGGTTGTTTGTTGTTGTACAGGAAGGGAAGTTCAGCTAGTGTGTTAGGATGCAGTTGTTGAAGTTGAAGAGTCGGTGACCGACGATAAGTTTTAGTGTTTAGTAAGTAGGGGTCTGGGGTTCCTGCTGTTTTCGGATATTCTAACAGGGGGACGAGGATGAGCTTGGAAAACGTGCTTGTCTGAGATTCATATTACGACGCGCAATAAGCTGTTATTACTCGGAAGTTTTAGCCTAATTATTGATTCAATTTGATTGAGATGTTCCCCCACGCCCCGACTGGCCCCCAAGGAAAGGAAACAACCAACCATCCTTGTTGTTGAGGGTCCTGAGATGTTGTTGAATCTCGCTTGATCTCAACGCGCGCCTCGGGCTCGGGGCCTCGGGCTCATCGGGCTCGGGATAGTTTCTTGGAGTTAGCATGTGGGTGGCAGAATGAGAGTCTTTACTACTGTAAGTTGTTCCCGATACCACTTTCGTGAAGCAACTCCGTAATGTCTGGACTCTGTTGGGTTCACGATGGTACTTCTTCTTATAATGTGCTAGGGGCCTGGGACATTAGAATTCGACGGTGATAAATGCCGCTTTTCACATCTAGCTCAGCAAGAGTATAGGATTTAAGCATGTCAAGAAGATTGCATCAAGGCAGGAATGTTTGCAAATAAAGCACGAGAACGCTGGAAAATAATATACAGTGAACAGTGCTAATTGCTGCCACCCCCATCTATACCCCTCAATTTTCATACAATCCTCATTCATACTCGTTTCTCACCCCGACCGCAAAACCCATTTCATATTACACATCACATGCTTATATTTTGGCTCCAACAATCTCGGCCCACTTCTCGGTGGAGAAGGACTTTGGTCGCTCGATAGGAGCACCAACTGCACGGTCAATGATAAGTTGAGGTAGAACACCAATGGCACGGGAGACACCAAAGAGAACAGTGTAGTAGCTGGCCTCAGTCAATCCGTAGTATTGGAGAAGGACACCCGAGTGCTAGTCGCTAGTTAGTGGCCCATTCGTTCGAGTACTAGGGGCTACTTACAGCATCAACGTTAGGGTATGGGTTCTTGGTCTTTCCGTGTTCTGTAAGAACGCCAGGGGCGATCTTGTAAACTTGGCTCACCAATTGAAACATTGGGTCATCTGGAAGATGTGTCTGAAAGAGAAAAAGTTAGCCAAGGAGTGTCTAAAGTCGGGCAGTAAAACCTACCTCAGCAAATGTACGCTGCGCCATGTAGCGAGGATCAGTCTTTCGGAGAACAGCGTGACCATAACCTGGCACAACTTGACCAGATTTCAAGGTAGACCAGAGGTAATCAGTAATGGCTTTGTCACTAAGGTCATTGCCAATAGCCGCCTTCATCTTGGTGAGCCAGTTCAAGACCTCTTGATTGGCTAGACCGTGAAGTGGTCCGGCAAGACCGTTGAGAGAGGCAGCGACAGATAACATGGGAGAGCTGAGAGCACTTCCGACCAAGTGAGCGGTATGAGCACTGACATTACCACCCTCATGATCAGTGTGGATGGTCAGGTAAAGTCTCATCAGCTCAACGAAGTCCTTGTTCTCGCCGAAGCCGAGCTGGTTGGCAAAGTTGAAACTGTAGTCCTTGTCCTTCTGGACAGGCGCAACCTTGCCACCCTTGAAAACATTTTGGTAGATTCTTGCGGCAATGGTTGGAAGCTTGGCAATCAAGTCCATTGAGTCCTCGAAAGTGTGTCCCCAGTACTCGGTCTTCTTCATTCCCTTGGCGTAGGCCTTTGCGAAAGCAGACTCGTGTTCAAGAGCGTTGACAGCAATTGAGAGTTGTGCCATTGGGTGGAGATCGCTTGGGCATCGGTCGATGAGTTCCTCGACGAACTTGGGGATGTCGGAGCGGGCAGCCCATTCTGCGGAGAGGTCGCGGACTTGCTGTTCGCTGGGAACCTCACCAGTCAGGAGAAGCCAGAAAAGACCTAGTTAAAGTCAATAAGGCACTGCGATGTGGATTCAGCGTATATTCGTACCTTCGGGTAGAGGTTCCTTTCCTCCGGGGGCTTTCGGAAGAAGCTCCTGGCATTCTGGAATGGTCTTGCCTCTGAAACGGATTCCCTCCTCGGAATCAAGAACGGAACCTTCCCAGACTAGAGACTTGATACCACGAGCGCCACCATATACCTGGTCGAGAGTGATCTCGCCGACGACCTTTGATCCGTAGTCTCTGTAAAATAATCAGTTCCCCGACCCCATGTAAACAACAGCTTCTGGGTGTAATTGCTTACTTGCGAAGCTTCTTGATTTGCTCGACCTTCTCTGGCAGTTGCTCGGCGAAACGTTCCTTCAAAGTCTGAGAGCACTCTTGTAAGCAGGAGCTTTGGTGGAATTAGAGATAAGCAAATAGTACCTGTGTTTTGGACGATGAATAGCAGCGCAAGCCATTGAAGGCAACTGTTCTGGCAGTGAAAGCAGGAGATGAGAGAGATGTTCTCAGAGCTGAGGAGCTGAAACGCAGGACGGATGCCATGTTGTGATTAGGTGTAGATGGAGGATTGGAGAAGTGGTTGAGGTGGAAAATATTATTGAAGAGAGAAAAAGCATGGATGGATGTCGGCAGCTCAACAACACCGAGCGCACTCCGTGACGTAGCAAAAAACCGGCTCAAAACGGAAGGTTCCAAATTAATTACGTGTCTGAGCGTGACAAACCGGTGATAAATAGGTGTTATATTAAGCTTTGTTCTATTCTGCAATAGGAATATATATATTTACACTCTCCAGACATTCCTTCCACCACCAGCACCATCTGCTGGCGATCTACTTGTACCTGGAAGGCACTGGTATAATCACGTGACCGAACTACCAGCCGTGCAATTATTTTAACCGACCTTTGCAACACGCCCACGTCCACGCCCGCATCATCTTGCAACCTCCTCTGCTTCCACGGACCCATCAGGAAGTTGCACTCATATCGTATTTACGCAGCTAACCATCAAACCCATCAAGATCATCTCCTGTGTACAGTAGCAGGCTGTTGCAGAAGGCCATCCTTCGCCCCTTCGACCTACGAACTTGTGAGCTGAGCTCCAGGCCACTTTAGCTTCGCAGTGCCGGTCGCACACGTAGTCGCGATAGATTCTTTCGCCTTCATTTTCATCTCCACCTCCATCGTATCGTAGCATCGTATTCAGGGACTGGCGTGGAGAAAAGGACATAGAGAGATTAATCCTCGCATCTGCCACTTTTTCGACGGAAGAGCATTTTGATCGTGTTGTGCTGGTTTCCGTCGTCGGTTGTGTTTCTCCAGCCATGTCGTCCCCAGTAGCAGAACTAGAAGCTGGCCTCCAGGCCATGCTATTATTGAAGCCACCAGGAGTTTCCGGATCCAGAATTCAAGCTCTCACCACCCTCTGCACAGCAAATGTCCAGGTAAGCACACAGCTCGACACCTTGATCCTCTAAGAAAGATCGAAGCTGACGCCACTCTCTTGCAGTCCGAGTCGGTCCTCGTCCAAAAACTATACACCCATTTCATGAGAGCCCCGGCATCCCACAAGCTTGGAGTTCTCTACGTTGTAGACAGTGTGACTCGAAAATGGACAGAACAAGCCAAAAATGCTGGACAGACCATAAACGTTTCTGCTGAAGACGGCACCTTTGCTGCTGGCGTTAATAGAGTAAAGGAATTATTGCCGAACTTGATGAATAACATTATTGCATCTTCTCCAGACAAAGATCAAAAGGTACGCCCAAAGACTTGAGCTCAGTAGCCTCAGAAGGGCAGGATTTGCATGTTGAGGCTACGCATATTCTGCCGCTGTTACTGTAGCACGAGATTATCCCTTTCCAAGATGTCCTATTTTATGCCCCCCATTTCCATCATTACCATCACCATTTTTCTTTGCCTATCCTAACCTATGGGTCCCCACTTACGCGTTGATTTTACGTTGTAGGACAGAATTAAAAAGTTGCTTGATATCTGGGAGAAAGCGCAGACATTCCCTCTCTCAATGCTTAACGACTTCAAGGAGAAATTGACTGCATCCATGCAAAGTAAGACACATCACTCTTTCTCGACAGGGTTTGCCCCAATCCTAATCCTAATCCTAATTTATATTTTTATTCTTGTTCTGCTTCTAATCCTTCTAAACCACACTCAGACGAATCAACTACACCTCCAGGAAGCCCGCCTGCAGATCTCCAGCGAGCCTTCGGCAGCACGATGCATCCGGGTGCACCCGCAGCCCCGGCAGCTCCGGCTACAGCGACTTCGGCCCCCTCAATCCTACAGGCACTTGCCAGCCTTGCCCGCCAAAACGCCTCTACCTCTGCAGATAATTCGTACAGTGTATCCAATGCACACCATAATGGGGCTCCAGCCTCGAACCAGGCAGTACCCTTCCCACACGTTCCTCAACCTGTAAATGTGCCAGCAGCCACCTATGCATCGCAGCCGCCATATCAAGGAGCGAGTAACGGTGCTTATGCTCAGAGCTTTGCCAGTAGTCAAACAAACCCAAATGCGTTTGCGGCCGTCCCTCCAGTAGTCCAGCCAGGTGCCCTCGACCCAGCTCTGCAGCAGCAGATCTTGTTAGTGAAGGCACTTGCAGACCAGGGCCTCACAACAGAGCAAATCCAGGCGGTTTTGGCTGTTGGTGCAGGAGGTTTGCCCCAACCTCCCCAGCCCTTTGCGGCCCAGCAGCAATCTCAAAATCAGAATCAGAATGTACAGAACGGTTGGAATGGTGCTGCTGCTGCTTCCAGACCAGATGATTCACGTGACTTTAATGGCTATCATGATCGCGAGGCTGTAAGATCACCCCCAAATCGCTACCGTCAACGTTCTCGGTCCCGATCCCCACCGCGTGCTTGGAATTCCCCAGCAGCACGCCGTCGCGACGAGTCAAATACATATGACTTTGATAGAAATTCCCCAGCACGAAATCGTGGTGATGAACGTGGACGTGGAGGCCGTGGAGGTGCCGCCCGGGGTAACGACTATCGTCAACGTAGCCCTGCTCGTCGTGGACGCAGCCCCAGCCCACCAAGATCTAGAGGTGCCGGACAGAAGTGGATAGACCACGATTCTTCCATCCCTAAAGGAAGCATCAAAGGTAGAATCCGAATGTAGTTGCTCGCTTATTGGGTTTATTACTAACAAGTTATAGTCCTCAGCCGTACCCTGTTTGTTGGTGGTGTCACGTAAGTTAGGATTGGTCTGTTGCCATTTGAGCGTAGCTAACTTTGACAGAACCTCTGACCAAGAATTGAGAAACGTCTTTGAAAATTATGGTCGGGTCCAGACATGCATTGTCAACAAGGAGAAGCGCCATGCTTTCGTCAAGATGATCAGCCGCGCAGACGCTGTGCGTGCAAAGGAGGCCATGGAGAAGAATAGGGCCCCGGATTCTCAGTTGAGAGTAAGTTCGGTAACTGAATCTTGTCATAACCTGTTGCACTTGCTAACTTCCAACAGACGAGATGGGGTGTGGGATTCGGACCTCGCGACTGCAGCGATTACCAAACCGGTGTCAGCGTCATTCCTATTAGCAAGCTCACCGACGCCGATCGGAAGTGGATGCTGAGTGCAGAATATGGTGGCAGTGGTGGAATGCCTATCGAGTCCGGAATGGTTGTCGAGGAACCTGATATCGAAATTGGTCAAGGTGTCTCTTCCAAGGCCATCAGTCGCCGAATGCAAACCGACAAGGGTGGCAACAATGGCCCGAAGTCAAGTCGGGATCGTGAAGAGGAAGAAAACGCCCCTCGCTTTCGTCGGGATAACAGAGACCATCGACGAGATGATGACCACCGAGGGAACCGCAGGGATCGAGATCAAGCTGTCAGCGCTCCACCAAGTATGCCTGCTGTCCCACCATTCTCAATGGCTGGACTCCCGTTTCCATTCCCAACTCAGGCCAACGGCTTGCCAATGTTCCCTCCTGGTTTCGTATTCCCAGGCCAAGCAGCCGCGCAGCCACAACAACCACCACCTCCGGGCCACCGCACTTGAGAACGGCAACCAGTTGTCTTCTTCGAATGTCAACTTGGTCCTCTTGATGACTGATCACTCATCTTCTTTTGGTCACTTCCGCATTGCGACGGCGTTATTGGACTCAGGTCACGGTAATTAGGAGATGGATATTCCTCCATGATTCTCTCGATACTCGGCAATAATGTCTCTTCTCATCTTGGAAGATCTGAGACTGAAAATAATTTGTTCTTCTCCCCCTTTCCTGCATGGCGACGGTGTTTTGGCGTACATTGCATTCCTGAGGGAGCATGCCCGTACGGCTGAAAATCACATTCAGCGATCCCGAGCATGCAGCACAAATAAGCCCCTCCCCATTAAAACATCACTACCATGGCTCTTTGAGTTTGGCAGGCTTAGTCCTTGAGGACTTTGCTCTGCGTCTTCTCTCGGTCCTCTTCCTGTACCTAGCAAAAATGCATCAAACTGATCAATTCCAATCGCTGTGACTGCCTGTGACCATGCAACCTTCCTGACAGACCTAACTCCAAGTATCCAACTCGACTCCCAGAGCATCTCTAACCAAATTCCTAGACCCAACTTTACAAAGACTCGAGACTAACTCAGCCAAACACTCATTTCCAACCTAAATCTCGGAAATGGACATTGCATGTTACGTCTCCCGATACCGATCTCAACCTCTCGACACTCAACCCGTGCCAAATCTCCTTATCCATCCTCCTTTCCTTCCCAGTTTCCATCACATCCAGCGAACGCGTTTCTTCATGCATTCCTTCCGCAACCCCAGCGCACACCATGCAACGCAACCTTCCCGCATCTACAAAGCAGCGATGTCGTGGCATCCATCCTACAGCACAGTACACCGCCCTCCGGCTGAAACAGCATCTACCTACCCATGCCGTGTACAAAATCGAAGCCACTTACTTCCGTGACGTCTGAAGCGCGGCTGTTTTCATAACAGGTACATACATACATTAGCGGGATATGCGTCGCGGGGTCGGTAGCGTAAGATGTATCCCAGTCATGCATGTCAGGGAATGAGAAGAAGAAGAAGGGATTTGAGCTGTCACATGCAGCTGCTCGATCTGTTTTCATAGCAGGTTTATAATATGGACAGATGTAATCTCTATCCCGACCAATACTCACAACGAATTGCAACGGCTGTGAATTTGTAAAGTTTTGACATAACAGGAACTGCTGCAGCAGAATGAAAACTGCACTGTATGTATGCGTTTTCATAGATCATTTCAAGCTTGAACCCAGGCATGCGCCCGCCCGGCCCGGCTGGTTCTGTTCTCTAACCCTAGAATCTAGGCCCTCGCCTCGCGCTGCTCCAGGGTAGGTCGCCTGTACTAACTGAAAATGACTGGAAAGGGAGATGTTCTGTTGACTCGCAACGGAAGGATTGGAGGCAGAGCGGTGGTAAGGGGTATGAATGGTTTTGGATTTTGAACGTGCTGTGGAGTAGGGAATCCGATTGACGCTTAACTATCGCAGCTGGTAAGTCCACCAGGTCCTCTCCTCTGTCCGTATACTCTTACTCTTGCCGTTTTCGTCACTCTCGGGTGGTTTGGGTTCCTTGGCTCCTTCATCGGCATCGGCGTATCGCTGGGAGGGAAGGCTTCTGCAACGTCCCTACATGAAAGTAAATGTCGTAGGCTCCGTCAACGTTCGTTGAATTTTGGGGCTCTCCAGGCTAATCATCTGAAGATATGCTTTCTATCTTGTTCAGAGGATAGACCTGGATGAGCGGCTGGATGACAGTGACAGTTTGGCTGTGTCTTTGAAACGTCCGAATGGATTTGGGGCTGGGGAAAAGATGGTTTGTTTGTTCATCCCATTTGAATTACCTGCATCTATTTACATATAGTCGTACATCTTTACTTGGAAGTAAGACCTGCTCAGTTCATCATCCTATTAGTCGTCCAGCGTAATGACAGCCTTCGACTATCTCATATTACCAAAAATGGCAAAATGCGGCGTCGGTTCCCTTTCAAATCCATAATCAAAATCAAAATCTACACTCTCTTTCTCTAAAGCCAAATCCAAAGCCTCGTTCCTCGCGTGCAAATCCAAATCGGGGCATTGGACTGTGGGTAGCTTTGAAAATCTAATCTTGCTTGTATTTCTAAGCTTCTCGTACTGTTGCTTTGCTCCGAATTCGGGCAGGAGCGGTTTCGAGATATCGCCGTCTTGATGTGCTTCCGGTCGAAATAACTTTGTCTCGGCATAGTTAGGACCTTGGACAACGCCGATAGCTGGGTCTGGATGTAGCCTCAACCGTCCCTCTACTAGAAATTCCAGGGATAGCTCTTGTGCAGACTTCTCGAGATTCTCCATCGAAAAGCTTTCGCCCCTAGATTGTAAAGGAGGAGGTGGTTCTGGATGAGGTATTATAACTTCCGGGCGCTTCGCAAATGCTTTTCGGAGTGCGCCGGATCCAGAAACAGGACTAAAAGTAGGCCTTTCGTCTGTTTCGGACGATTCTTCGTCTTCGTCAAGGTCACTATCATCGTAAGCTAATAAGTGAACCTTTCCGGTTGCATCTCCCACTAATAGTTTCGAAAAGTCTCGCGAAAAAGCACCGACACTGATCCCTCCCGAGACCTCAAGTACATGCCGCACTAACGCGTTTCCTGGAGCTTCGTGGATGTTCCAGGCTTTAAGCCTGCCATCTGATGATCCTGTGTAGAAGCGCTTTGAGGACCGACCCCAAGAAGCAAACTTTACTCCTTCATCACCAATTTCGCGAGGCAGGTCTGGCAACGGGTTGTCGAGTGAATCTTTTAGATGCGGTTAGTATAAATCCTCTAAAATGTGAAGCTTGAACTTACCGCCGTGATTTAGAACGTGGATTGGTCGTTCATTATGACGTGCTGTGTCCCAGACGTATGTATTCCCGTCTGTACAACTAGCAGTGACATAAGAATGAATGTCACTGTTAGGCCTTGAAAGTATTAGTTAATCCTCGTAGAAGACATCATTGAACTTACATCATGGTTAACTCGTTGATATCGAGTGCAGGGCAATCTAATGTTTTGAGATGAAAGAAAGCACCAAGCCCCTTTCGAGCAAAAAGCCTAACTTGCGTTCGGGTGTCTGATTCAAAATGCCCTGTCGGAGACGTTGCGGCTATGAAAAACGGTTGGGTGGGATGCCAGATTAGTTCAAACACGTTCTGCGAATGCGCAGAGGAAATCGCTACCCTCGACATGTCTTCGACATCCCAAATACATATCTCGCCAGTGTTTCGCTTGTCCTCAGGGATATCAATATCATGCCCATTTATACTTCGCGGCGAGTATCCCACAAGCAAGTAGTTAGCTACAATAGGGGCTTTCCCCCATTGCATGGTAGCCGGGAAGTACGCCCATGTATCCCTTCTCCGAATTTCTTGGGCCTGTTCTCGAGCTCTCTCGCCACTATACGTATCATGTGGCGAATTTGCAATGTCTAATTCGTCAAAATTGTAAACGCGAATTGCGTTATGGCACACATCGGCAGCAGTCGCAACACGGTCGTGGTGTTCAGAACAAACAACAAAATTGACTTTATTATCGTGTTCCCAGGTTGCACGCAAATCTAAAGTCGAACCGTCATTTGCCACTGACCAGACCTTTACTGTCTTATCGAAGCTCGCTGTAAACGTAAAGCCATTTACCTCATTATGAGAGGAAGAGACAACAGAGGTATATAGCCACGGGTCCTGGGTCCGCCGCATAGACTCTAACGCGTTCTCTGCATTCTCTGCCGTCCCTATTAGAGGCCGGACAATTCGATGGTCTGGAATTGCCTTGAGTGTATCAAAAGATAACGACCCGACCCCAAGATTGCCTGGCTTGTTGTATTGCATATTGTGGAAATCTGAATGGGCAACGGCACCACATACAAAGGTATCGTCGCCAGTCCAGCTAATTGCAGCGATATCCCCACAACAGTCGGTCCACTCACTTATGCGAGTGAGATTATCTTCGAGACAACTCGTAACTTTCTCCTTAAATGATCCCTGGCCAGTATTGAAACTCGGAGGGGCCAGTCCTAGGAATTCGCGGGAACTTAGCTGCGATAGAATTGAGGGCCGAGGCCGGCTAATCGGTTGAGCTTTGGGTTCTTCAAAAGAGAAATCGACATGTTGCAGATCCGGAGGCCGATTACGGACGTAAGGACGTGAAGCAGCAGATGCCTCAGGGTGTACAATCTCACTGCTATCTTTTGTCTGAGCAGGAGTTGCTGACTTGATGAGAACCACTGGTTGTCTTGTCGACCGCCTTCTAGTGGTTGGTTGTCGAGTCTTTTGGCGACTAGCGCCAGGAGTTCGTAAGTTACTATCCACAGAATTCCCTAAATCCAAAGCGTCATGACTAAAGGAAGTTGCGGGAGAAGACGAATACTTCCGTGAGTTCGTGCTCATTGAAGTCTGCTTTGGTAGTATAGGAGGATGTTCAAATATCTCGCCAGCGGCTTCCGAAGCAGTGGAATTGCTTCTAGTTGTTTGGGTAGAGTTCTGCCGCGAAAGTTGATTATTAGAAGCCATTTCCTTAGATTTGGAGGCCCCGGTCGATATATCACGCGGCAGCCGAGGTGTTATACTGACCAAGAAAATCTCTCTCGCATATTGATCCACCATAGTCTTTGCGCGGTGTGCTAGATCATTCTCGTAAGCTATACCTAGCTTTAAACCATTGGCTACGAAGTTCTTTATAAAGCCAGGGTCTTTCACAAGGAAGCCTGCTGTCTAAAGAAAGTCAGCATGTATGCTAAATAGTTGAAATACATTCTTACCTTTTCGCCAACCTCCGCTCTTTCTTCATCTGATAGCCTCTGTTGGCATTGTGCAACTGCCACTTTGATATGTGGGAATACCTGCCGCTTAAGCACAAGGTTAATTTGAAACTCGTTATTTTGAGCAGCTTGGCTTGTGGTAGTCCTGATGCTCTGTCCAGATGGTACCCCTCCATGAGTCTTGCGCCTCTTCGCGGGATTCTCTACGCCACTCCGATTTTCATTTCCCGTGGACAGTTCACGCCTTCCCAACGAAATAGCCCCTCTGGTATATGCACCGGATGTTCTTGTTGCTGCAGGAAAGCGCGGGGGCGCTCTCGCATTGACGCTGTCGGCGGAATACGGCACAGGCAAACCATGGTTGGAAACCGGGAGAGCGTCGAGCATTTGCGAAGCGGACAACTTCGAAAACGTCTGTAGTGCCTGATCGCTAGAATCGTCGTCACTCAAGGTGAGGTCAATAAGACCCGGGTCCGGAAGGTGTCTATGGTTTGTTAGTTACTCGTATTCTAGTAGCGCGAAGTCGCGCATTCACTTACGCGCCTCTCGACATGACAGCGAAGAAAGAGAGCAAGCGCAAGCAGAGCTAAACCTTACTCGCATGGTCAGGTCACAGGAGAAGGTTGAAAAGTGATAATGCAATGTGAGGCGTATTATTCAAGCGATGTGTTGTGAGATGTTGTCGTGGGTGCTGGTAGGTACTGGTGGTGGTAGGTGAGGTGCAGTACGGAAAGGGAAAGGAACAGTGACAGTTGAGCGCGAGCACAGACCACCCCGCGTTCAACTTTCAGCCTCGTCTTTTCACCTGTCCTGTCACCTGTGTTGTTCTTACCTTACTGTAACATTGCCATGCTTTTGTGAGAAGCGACAAGCTGGTCTGAAAAGGACAAAACCACAGAGAACGGTATACTCCCAGCTCTCGCGCATCAAGGGTAAACGCTCCTGCCGATTATGTTAAATATACGTGGGTCCCAACTGCCCCATTCACCTCACCTGGGAACACGAGGCTGAGTGTTTACAAAAGCACTTCTCGTCGAAAAAGCCTCCAACTATCAACATTCTCTCAATTTTCGGCATCTACCCAGGTAGACACTGAGTCACGTTTGTGGGGTAGTGCTTTTGACTCGGCAGAAGTTGCGGCAGATGCGGAGGTGTAATCTGCTGCAATTAAATAATGGAACAACAATGGACGGTACCACTTTCTGAAGATTATTCTAACCAACCAGTATTTGATATAGACCAGCTAGGTTTTGTTCTGGCTATTTTCACACACAGTTACAGTAAGCATGTGAGAGATTTCTTTATTGCAATGACCTCCGAACCACCTCGTAGTCTAACAACTTTGAAAGCCACCTCTAAACTCCATGATAGACAAGCCCGCCCTTGCTCTCTAAGCAACCCTCCATTGGTTAACAGCAGTTTGGGCGACTCCGGTTTGTAAAAGTACAAAGCAAGCTCATCCCATTCCTTCCCTCTAAACTGGTACCTCGACATCCTTGCTGGTGTCTAATTCCTCGTGTCTGCGTAGATCCATGGGGCGATCGAGAAGAGGTATAACATAAGGATCAAATGTCTTCCAGTATGGGTTTTCAAGGTGGTATTTCTGACTCTGAAGATGCAAGCCAAAGTTAGCTATGGAAATGTGGAAATGTGGATTGTGGAATTGGAGAGGTCAAGCGGGGCACTGTAAGGATGCGTAAATCATACACTCTCATTTTCAAACCGCTCTACGATTGTGAAGGCTCTGGGATCGTGGACATCTTGCATGACCAACCAGTCGATCGTCTCTTTATCATTTCGATAGACTCGGGCAGCTTCGACAAGCTTTGCCTTGAGTCGAGCAATGGAGTCCGGCTTGTCATTGGCATAAACTTGAAGGTTGTTAGCGATACCAGTCTGTCTACTTCGTATGCTTGTGGGAACACGAAGCTCAACTTACGGTGGACTGAGAGTGTGTAGACCATGTTAGATTTTTGGAATGGCACGGCGGGGATTGGAGCTTTGAATGAAGAAGATTCGAACAAAAATTGCCTTTTATATTACAAGTACCGGTAGGTTGAAAGCTTTGCAAAGGACCGACTGCTGTCACAGGGTGGTGGCGTCGGCGGGGCTTTGAATTGGGTGTTGGCCGAGTAAAAAACAATCGCCAACTAATCGCACCTTCCCTCAAATATCAAAGTCAAGTCACCACCGTACTGAGCCGTCCCGTACCCGTCTTCCCTCTACAATAATGATGGCAAAGAGGCTTCCCTTTTTTTGCAGATTTCTTTGCCACATCCACTGGGACCTTCTCGCCAGTCCTTGACCTGGACTCTGAATAACCCACGACATCAATATGGAGGGTCAAATACGTGATATTCCTGGTTATTACTATGGTAAATTGTGTAAAAACGGTCATGTGCTTGTTCAGCCGGCTAATGCTGTTAATATAGACAAAGAGAAGAGGAAATATTTTAAGATAGAAACCAAGAGCCCTGCCGGCTCGGCATACTCATCCCAGGACGTCAAGAGGAGAAAGACAGTTGATGATGATAAAGAGAAAAGAGCAAAGCAGGCCATACGTGAACGAGGTCGAATTTGCCGGTCCAAAACCCTGGAAGCATCGCTCGCTGGTCAAATTCTCTCACGAGAGCTAGGACAGTGTCACGGTCTCGATGCCGCTCAGCTGTTGTCCGACGGCCTTGTTCCTCAAGGCCGGCTACCCGCCTTTCTGGGCCAATTTTGCAATCCTCTGTTTACGTTATTTCACCGGACAGATCTAGGTCCCTCGTTGGTGGATATCAGATTGGGTACCTTTTTTCATTCTCATTTTCTGGAACGCTATACTAATGATCAACAATATAGCCCGTGGGGACGTACTGTCCGCCTTTCGCATGAATGTAGACAAAAGTGATCGGTCTGATAATCACGGGAGCATCGAAATCTGTCACGGTCCTCTCACCACAGATAGCATCCATTCCTCACAAGCAACACGATTCTTACAAGTTTTCGGAAATGCTGGTCGTACAACCTCTCTCAATACGAATGAGCCTTACGGAAGTGTTGTGATGACTTGGCTTTCCGGCTCCACCAATTCTGGGATTGCAATAACGAATACGCACCACCTAAGGCCGCCTGATGCAGAACCTGGTAAGTGAAATCTACCATCTTTTGAGAAGGAGCTGGCAATGTGGCTCCATCTTAGCGATTCATGATTCTCTTTCTCTATGCCATTGCCAACCCAACTTGCAGCAGCACTGACAGCCTTTATCAGACGAGGAATTTTCAGGAAATATCAGTACCCTCTTTGGACCCGGAGTAGACAGAGGTCCAGAGCCAAATATCTTCTCATCAACGGCTGCGCCTCCAGATTCTCCCTACCTGTTCGCATTCGGGTCTAGCTATGGAATACTCGGACTTAGAAAATCAGACTTTAGCCTAAGCTGGTTCAAGTCGGACTTCTATCCTCGAGGGGAAAACCCTAGCGATGTTTTTGCCTTGGAGTTTTTGGCAGATGATCACAATATTCTACTCTCTGGCGGTCGAAAGGGAATTCTTAATATTGCTGATCTCCGTGTCCCCAATACCAGCTCTGAGGATGTCATTACTCACCCAAGCTGTATAACTCACATCCGTCAGCTTGATAACCATAGAATTATAGTGGCCGGTCTTAACTCTCATCTCTGCCAATACGACTTACGGTTCCGAAAGCTCACAAGCACGGTCTCTTCAAGAGCCCTGGGACCCAAGAAGCATGGCTCCATACCAAACTCTCGAAGGCGTGATACCTCTATCAATAATCAAAAAAGTACTCTGTCCACTCTGCAGTACCCCGACTTCAAAAATGACTCTACCATAAATACGGGTTTTGATATCGACGTGGAAACAGGAACTGTTGCAGCCGCGCAGGAATGGGATTCTGTCAACCCACCTGTTCAACTATTCTCACTACATGGTGGGCATAAAGGTAAGCCTCTCTTGTAACCAGGAGCTGCTTTAAAACGAGTGTGTCTAACTTTGCGGCCCTACATAGTCACTCCTCATTTACAAATGCCGCCAGATTTCGTCGTCAACAACCCCGTGAAGTGCTTGAAGTTCTGTAGGGATATTGAGGGTAGAATGAAGAGTCTTTACGTGGGGGGGTCGTCACACTCAATCCAGCGGTTTGCTTGGGCTGGCGTGGAATAGGCAGACCCGGGGGAGACACATTCAGATCCTCTCATCCGGAGTGAGTAGCTACGATACAGATCATGATTGCTGGCTTGATGCACAACTTTTCTGGACCACCAGGGCGTGCCAAGAAGTTGACACGTACCCGGAAACCCGTACTTTCCCTAATTCCTTCCATTGTTCATGCCGCGTTTCCATTTGGAACAACACAACTCCCCAGCGCGACCCAGCAATGCCAAGTCCTAAGCGCTTACAGGATGGCCCAATCATAAATTGTGTAAACCAGCCAGGAGAATCGCAGATCTGGAACGACAGTCAAGTCTTTCACTAAAGCTGGAAGTAATGCCAAGGGGTAGTTCAGCCATGCCGAGCATGCCTTAGTAGGGGTCCAAAGATGATATGGATTCGATTAATATGCTTAGTGCAAACATCTTCTTGGGGTCAACAAAAACAGAATCAAAAAGATAGCATGTTTCTTGGGACTATCACGCACCCTAAATAGAAACAAATCCACCCGCTAGCAAGACTACCTGCCAAAAGCTGCTCCGTGTACTACAATCTCTCCTCCATCCACGCCTTAAATACCGTTGAATTGATGTGTTATACAAGTGTACAAGATGACAACCCTAGCCTGCCCTCCGAGGCCTTAACGATACCCGCGACGCCAGAACACAAATTTCCAGATACTCTCCGCGAAACAACAAGCGGCTTTGTGACAGAGCAAGGGTGAATCAAGATTTAGCAAGTTCGAAGATAGGGACATGAGATGTTACTGAGGTATCGTGAGATGAAATAGATGGTAAGTAAACCGTAGATATCGAACGAGTACTCTTTTCGTCAGCAATGTTTGGTGCCAGGAGTCCTGATTCTCCTATTTTACCTGACGCTGCAGTCCAATAACTCTTCTATGCATATAATATAAGCGTTCTCCTCAAAAGAGGTATCCGCTCGCTGAAGTCACGAATGCAGATTGTATATATCAACATGGTATCATTTTGTACGCCCGGGCTATGCTCCCTTAAATGTAAAAGCCAACTCCACGCAAATGCACACAGCCTTATCCTACATATCGTTCATGACCAATCCATATGTTCTCTCATTTAGGATGTGGAAACTCATCGTCCAGCTTAAGTCTCACCAGCACATTCATACTCAGCAACTCCTGCACCAGCAACTTGGCCGCATATGGCATCGTCATCCTCGTCACACCCCTCGTGCTCTTACACGTCTGGCACCACCCTTGATACCCCATCAACCCACAAACCTCACAGATATCGACCTGATGCGCATCACTGCTCAGCATGAGCCGCTCCAGCAGTAACTGAGAAGCACCATAAGCAATCAAACAATCACGTTCCATCTCTCCTAATCTCAACCCTCCATCGCGCGAGCGACCTTCCGTAGGCTGCCGCGTGAGGATGGCAAGGGGACCCCGGGAACGCGAATGCATCTTATCTTGCACCATGTGCTTGAGTTTTTGGTAATAGATCGGACCGAAGAATATATAAGCCGGCAGTGATTCGCCTGTGATGCCCGAAGTGACGAAGTCCTTGCCAGAGTAACTGAATCCATTCTTCACGAGGATCTCGCCCATATCGTCGACTTTGCTGCCTCCGAACGCAGTTCCGTATTCCAGCGTCCCGTTTAGAACGCCGGCTTTCCCGGACAGCAGCTCCAGCATCTTGCCGACTGTCATACGCGAGGGAAAACCGTGAGGGTTCATGATTATGTCGGGGGTCACGCCGGAGTCGGCGAAGGGCATGTCTTCCTGGTTAACGATGATGCCTACTACACCTTTCTGTCCGTGGCGAGACGAGAACTTGTCGCCGAGTTCAGGACGACGGGTCTGCCGGGTCTGGACCTTGACGACCATTGTTTCGTTTTCGGTCTGCGAGACCATGATTTTGTCGATGTAGCTGAAGTCGTGGAGCTTGTAGGTCATGGGCGCGGGCTTGAAATCGCTTGATCCGAAGTCTGAGCCGATGCCTGTGGACATGGTGTTTGCGGGGGTCTCTTTATTGATGAAAACTTGGCCAGCTACGATCTTCTCGCCGACGTGGGCCATGCCTTCATGGGTTAGTATTGCGTGCTTTTTGAGAGGGAGGCCTTTGTTCTTGTCATCTGGGATAGGAGATACTATTCGATCTGCAGACTTATTGGCGTATCTGCGAACTTGTGTTGCATATTTACGGAAGACCTGACATCGTCCAAACCCACGGTCACAGGAAGCTTTATTCAGTACTAAAGCATCCTCGATGTCATATCCTGAAAATGACATGACCGCGACCGTTGCATTTTGACCAGCGGGGAGCTTGTCATAATGAATCAATTCGATAGTCCTGGTCTTGACCATTGGCTGTTGTGGGTAAACCATGAGGTACAGCAGAGTGTCGATGCGTGAGAACTGGTTATATGCGATTACTCCAATAGCTTGCTTACCCATAGCACATTGGTATGTATTTCTTGGGGATTGGTTATGGTGAGGGTATGGAATGAGTCCAGCCACTGCACCTAGAATCGTGAAAGGTTCGATTTCAAGATGTGTCGTCGTCGGGTTGATTTCCTTTTCGTAGAGCGCGATGTTTGAGTCATTTTCTTCGTTGACATCTACATACTCAATAATACCTCGGTGCAAAAAATCGTCGAAGTTCATCAGGCCTCTTCGTAAAGCCTCGAGAGATCGCTTGGTGACCTTCGATTTTCCATTGTCGACAACGATAAGGGGTCGACAGATTCGTCCTTCATCCGTTGCGATGTGAACAGAATTCGTGTGGTGATTAATGAAGATACTGACGAATTCAGAAACCCTACCCATACGGCGATATTTCCGGAAAGAATTTAAGAAATCCTTGGGCTGTCTTGTAAGCGCAAGAGGAGTACCATTGACGAATACAACGTAGGCCCCTGCCTCATAAATTTCCTTCCCACTCATAGAGATTATGTCTTCCACGCCCAGAGCAGAAACTAGCTTTTTGACAGGCTCGTCGTCGTCGTTTGTTGTGATGTGGGTCATGAGAGCTAAGTTCTTCACAAGACCGCAAGCCTCGCCTTCAGGGGTATCAGAAGGGCAAAGCATACCGAATTGCGACGGTTGCAAGGCTCTGGGACCACTGACTTTCCTAGTCTTCTCAAACTGACTGCTGATTCGGGTCATCATTCCCAGTGCACTGATGTAGCTCAGTCTGCTGAGAACATGTGTGACCCCAGCTCGCTCCATCTTGAATCGCTTGACGCTCCAATTTCCGGTCGAAATAGCACGATTCATTCCGAGTGTAATATAATTACCGTGAGACTGCATATGGTTGAAGGCATCGAATTCCATTGCTCGATTTTGCTTCTTCAAGACCTTGTCGATATTCATTTTCAGGTCGACGTTGAATTTCTTGAATAAATCTTCAAAGAGCAAGGATAAAAGCTGGCCAGCAAGTTCGAGTCTTTTATTGCCAACATAATCGCGATCGTCCACCAGGGTAGGGTCGTGCATTGCCATGAGAACTCTTCGGACCATGAAGCATACGTAAAGTGCTTTAGGTCTGAAATCCAACCCAACCACAGGCACATGGGTTATGATGATATTAGCAAGAGCTTCAAGGCCATCGCTGATATGATTTCGACGTTGTGGTGCACCCTGTGCTTTATTTCTTCCGCCCATTTTGACCTTGGATCCAATATGATCGAGAGCTTGCTGCTGCGAGAAGATCTTCAATCTAGAAGCCTCTTCAAAGTTCACGGCAAACTCGTCCTGGTATGTACTGTCTGTACCAGCCACCAAAAGCAGCATTTCGTGATCTGACTGAATACCCATTGCTTTAAGCACGATCACAATGGGAACCGCCTCCGTGAGAATGTTATGTTGTAGATAAATTCGCTCCTTCTTCAGCATAACGTAACTCTTAGACTTTCGCTCGTGTGTAGAACTAGAAGAAGTTAGATTGGATCAAATGCAGTCGTCAAGGGGTTTGACCTGGTGACAGATGCAGAAACCATGCCCTTCTTGGGATCAGCCTCAACGATAACTCTGTTCTTGCTCAACTGTTCTTGGACCAGAATGACCTTCTCCGTACCGTTGACAATAAAGTAGCCTCCTGGATCGAGGGCACATTCATTCATATGCGCCATTTCACTGTCATTCTTGCCAGATAGCCGGCACTTTGAGCTTCGAAGCATAATTGGCATTCTTCCAATGGCAATATTCTTCCTCCCAACGATGACCTTCCCTCGCATGTATCTTATGTCAACTCGTATTGGTGCGGCATAGGTCATGTCCCGGAGTCGGCATTCGTTGGGGGTGATCTCGTTCTGCGGTTTGCGGTCGTCATAGTCCAGACGTTCAGGCTCGCCCACTCTAATATCGGTGTACCTGAGACCTGAGTCAGTAAGAACATTGTGGGATCTGGATGGGGACACAAACTCGAGAAAGAATGATGCCTCGACATCGCTAGTGACCCTCCTATTTGCCCGGACGATCTCCTTGATTTCCTGCTCGATAAAGAAGTTGAACGAGTCAATGTGTTGCTTGACTAAACCTTTGACCTTCAAGAACGCGGGCAATAAATTCCATTTGTCCTATCCAGGCATCAGCATACTTCCTTGATAGATGTATAGATATATGCGCACCTCGGCTGTATTAATAGGATCTGTCAAGCTCTTTCCGCCGTAAAATGGTTCGAGTAATGCGGAAAAGGACTATATGGACGAGGTCAGAACGGATCTAGGGCTCGCAGATCTAGCAACGTACATCATCCCCTTTGTGTGTATCAGGTTCGTTCTTTGCGGCAGCTTTTGTGGTTCGCGTACGCTTTCGTTTGGTGTTGTCTGTGCCAGCATCTTGTCCACCAGCTTCCGTCTCTCCTGTCTATACGCATGATTAGAAATAGGTTTGCGAGATGTAGCTTGACATTCATACGTTTTCTGCAGAAGCTGGCTTTGAAGCCGAGACCTCTACAGGCCCGGCTGCTGATGCCTTCTTTTTGGGCGGCATTATTGTTGCGTCGTTGCTGTTAGCAAAAGTCCATCGAATGAATGACTGGTCTGATATCCTCAAAAAAATACAATTCGTACCCCACCAAGAGGCTACGCTACTCCATCCACCACCTCCGTAGCTAGGGAGCTAGGCTAAGGTAGGCTAGGTATCTCAAGCTCGGCTCAGGGTTGGGCTATCATCTCGGATTAAAGAAGTACCGCCCCGTGGTTCCTGGCCAAAGAGTCAAAGATCCCTGAAAGCTAAATTGCGGCCGTCTCGTCCGATTTCTACACCGCCTTCTCTGAACTCACTGCTTGCTTGATGGTTCTTGTCCTAATAGTTTGAGAAACGGGAAATTTTGATTTTTGCTACTTGTACTGTACTCGACCCTCACTCACTCACTATCTTCCAGTATCAAGGACAAATAGTACTGAGTACTACCTGGCTTTTCGCTTTGTTATGTATCAGGCAAAGGTGGAAAATACCCCTCCCCCTCATGCTCTACGGAGTAGGGATGAGATCTTCAACCCCCTCTCAGCCCACCCCGAGCTTTTTGCCCCCCTTTGCCACGTAAACCCAGATTTCCACTGGTTTGAGTGGAAGGAAAAGCACGCCGATCCCGCTCCGGCCTAAAACTAATTGACAGACTTGCAGTTCGCCATGCCATAGGTTGGATACTACCGTACGTAGCGTACTGTACTTGATACAGTTGAGAATATCAAGGGCAAGAGGGCTCATAAGCCCTCTCTTACCGCTCAATAATGGACATTGTATACCTACCCTGAAGATGCTTCAGGCTTAAGTACAGCCGTGGAAACCATAACTTAATAAGAATTGCAATGGCTGTGATTGATTGACGGATGCCCTCACTCTGGTGGTACAAAAAGTGGTGGAGTAAAAAAGTCCTGAAAGTCCTGATCATTCTGAAAAAGGGCTTTTCTAATAACTACCTATTATATTCTCCTTGCCCGACTCGTGCTTTGGAAGGCGAGTACTCGAGTAGTGAAAAATACAATAGAAACGATTGCTCATTTCTAAGCAGTAGTGTTCTCGCCTCGATGAAAGTACGGTATCGTATCTGCCCCTAAGATCCGCCCAATTGGGCAAGGTTGTCAGCGTGCTTTCAATCCTGCGCCTAAATCCCTTTGCAGGCCAGGGCAGCATGCACTGACAGCTCCCTACTTGTACTAACTGTACCCAAGTTCCAACCACTCGATGCTACCGCCTCGCATTCTGTCTTCCTCTGCCTCCCTCCATCCCTGTGCAACTTGTATCAGTAATGTATTGTATCCTTAGACGTTACTATTTTCCCAATTGTTAGTGCATCTCCCATTTTAATTGTTGTTGGATTAATACGAGTAGGTCTACTCCAAGTACTCACTAGTTTTACCGCACCAAGCGACTAGATGAAAGCGTAGCGACACAGGGGTCGACGACAGTCTTCAAGCTCCTCCACAAGACTCTCCTTGGTATCGATACTACAATTCTTTGCACCGCGCCTGGTCTCCAGGACGCACGCACAACCTTCTTTTGGATACTCCTGTTTCTCATTTCTCAGGTAAATACCTACCCATTCTCCTGCTTTGCTTGTGCTTGACCTGTACGAGCTGTGCGGTAATGATCTCGCTGGCGGTTGGGATTGCACCTTCGACAAACCCCGCGCGTACGTGCTGGATGAATTCTGACCCTTTCCAGTGTTGTTATAGTATACGAACATGGCCTACTCCAATAGTACCAGCGACAGAATGGACGAGTTACGCTTTCGCAGCCAGCAATCCCTCGATTCAATCAATGGTCTTGTTTCTCCTCCACGAACCAGCCGAGTACCTCAGTCCCAGCCTCTCCATACTCAAGATGGCCGGGGCGGTCTGATGAGAAGATTCACTACCGACTCCGGTAGAGTACCAACAATTGGGTCTCTACTCACCCAGCGCGGTGTGCCAGAGCAGGCGGTGGAATATGGTCCCTCGGTATGTAATCTTTATCGCACACAAGTACCCTCCAATTTCCCCGAACCTTCAACACCAATACTCGCATTCCACTCAGAATTCTGTATTATACATTTGCTGATCACAACTTTAGACTTACCACAAAGTGCAACTTGTAAGCTACTACTTTCTTCGAGCAACATGTCCGAAAATCAAAAGCCCTCACCTCCAACGTTTTTCACCCTAGGAAACGGGCCCCCACTTCGATCTACCCCCACTACACACAAGTACGTTCGGCTTTTGCTAACACACCACAGTTAGAGAAGAAGAAACTCGAGTACGAACGACTTCGGGAGCAGAAAAGACGATTTGAGGCTGAGATGCAACTTCTGGATCTGCAGCAACGCCGCGAAGAACAAGAGCTTGCTCAGATGCAGGAGGATATTGGTCGAACCAACAATAAGAATTCGAATACCGGCCATCAATCCGAACCAACTACTCCACCAGAGTACCGCGAAAGTACTTCGGGATTTCCTTCAGTGTTCTCTCGACCAAATCGATATTCTACCTCAAGCCTGACCTCTCCGCCAGGTCTCTACAATCGCCCAGGGCGATCTGGTTCTCAGCTCACTTCCCCACAATCCGGCATACACCAATCTCGAGTGATGGATGATAAACTTCCCTCCAAATCAGTTCCAGGATCCAGGCGCAACAGTGACGAAGACGAGAAGGAGGAAGCTGTCAGACAAGATCCGACAAGCCACCGAGCAACGAATGCGTAAGTGCTGACTTTTCAATTATTGTAATACATGCATGTTTTTCGATTGTGTTTCTCACCTATGTCTATCAATCGCCATGTGCGGATCTTGAAGCATATATTTGTTGCACTTCTGCTCAGTTTGGAGCGCTAGTGTCTCGGTACAACTTACCCATTTGACATTCGAGCATCATTGCTGGCATTCATCTTCCTCCCACCACCCCACATTAGCATTCTTTTTTGCCCCGAATTTGTCCCTGGGACCCTTTTGAGCATACAAACTTAGCAGCATCTTTTTTCTGGAGTTCTGTTCTTCACTTTTTTAAACATCTCGACTGCCCGATATTGAGGCATTCACTTCTAGGTGGTCAGACTAGGTGGTTGGCCTTAGTGTGTTTCTTATATCTTCTTCGCTTCATCCTCAACCCTCCTCCACTTCCTTCCTCAACTTCCCACCTCCAACTCTGTACAACGTTTCCTCCACACAACAAACCCTCTCAAGGCAACAACATTCTATTCTACTTCTACTTGCAAAGCATCTTTTGACTCGCAAGGACGATTAATTCTTCGCTCTGGCAGCACTCTCTACCCTATTCATTGTTATCTGCTTCCCCACATTTTTTACCCTCAGCTTCGTCTTCGAATCAAGCACAATCTGTCCTTCGAAAAGCACTGTCTCAACTTCATTCGACTAATAATCGCATAGTCTCAACAGATATTCGATGCCTGTAACAAAATCTCGCAACGGCATACACAATATGTTGTCCGACGACCCCGCCAGTACCACCCGCTTTCTCTTCGGCGAGGAGGATGGTGCTTCATCTCCAGATGTTAAGACGTATTTGCAAATGAACGCCACCGACGACAAATTCCCAATTCTCGTACGTCGTGATGAATACCCCGGCTTGGTAAGCTCTCTTCAATTCACTTTTGAACCATTCCCTGACCGCTAGATGCAGCTTTCCGCCTCCTCTGCAGCTCTTGATCTAGCTTTGTCTCAGTCACCTGGCCCGGACTCCCACGGCTGGGCGGCCCCGTTTGCTTCGCGCGGACACAGGTCCTCCCAGTCCCAACAGAGCCTTCCAATGAGCAATATTCCAGGCCAGACCAACGGATCAGCCTCGAACTCTCAGTCGGAGTCCCCTGTCAGCTCTCGTCAGTACCGTCACTCTTTAGACTCCCAGTACTACGATCAAGATACCACCTCTCCCCCAGTCTCTTCGCCAAATGCTACACCTCCTAAACTTCATTCTTCGCAATCTGCCAGTGAGGTTCCTACGATGAGATCAGGCATGAACGGAATGTCGAGCGTCAACACAACGCCAAACTCGCATGCGCAGCAGCACTTACACAACCACAACGCCAGTTTGGGCCGCATTCCACCAAATGCTATGAACAACCGGCTAAGCCGTGAGATGTCTTCGGGGGAGACCGCAACTTTGCGAGACGCTCAGAATGGAGGTTATCAATCTATCAACTCGGCTCTTCAAGCCAGTACTGCTCCATTCAATCCTACCCTAACTCAGAGCATGTCTCAAGCACAAATGCCAGCAGCAATGACCTCTCCAACTGCGCAACAAGCATACTCTGTTCCTGGCCAGGGCTATTACAATTACAACGTGCCGATGATGAACATGGGAATGCAGAACATGAGCCTTGGTCAGCAGCCCATGTACTCTCCACAGCCCAACCCATATGCTCCTTACGGTAACATGTATCCGCAAACTCAGGCCCGCGGCCATGACAGCCAGGCTCGTGTCATCCAGCAGCGTCGACAAAATGACGGTGAAGGTAAGTGCTTGTCTCTTCGTTATTGACTGGATTTCTGACTCGTATATTAGCAATGAACCGATTTGCCAACTTGGCACTTGATCAGATTGGGGGTGAGATCTATTCTCTGTGCAAGGACCAGCATGGGTGTCGCTACCTGCAGAAGAAGCTGGAGGACCGTGACCCCAATCAAGTCCACATGATCTGGCTGGAGACCAATCAGCATGTCATTGAGTTGATGACTGATCCTTTTGGTAACTATCTGTGCCAGAAGTTGCTGGAGTACTGCAATGACGACGAGCGCACTGTTCTGATCGAGAACGCCTCCCACGACCTTGTCCGCATTGCTCTCAACCAACACGGAACTCGGGCTTTGCAAAAGATGATCGAGTTCATCTCAACCCCTGGCCAGGTCCAAACCATTATCAGTGCTCTCCGCTATAGAGTCGTTGAGCTTATTCAAGACCTGAATGGCAACCACGTCATTCAAAAGTGTCTCAACAAGCTTTCACCAACTGATGCCCAGTTCATCTTCGACGCTGTTGGAACAAACTGCATTGATGTTGGCACTCACCGCCATGGTTGCTGCGTTCTTCAACGCTGCATTGACCACGCTTCTGGAGAACAAAAGGCTTGGCTGATTAGACAGATCTCTAACAATGCGTTCCTCCTCGTTCAGGATCCTTTCGGAAACTACGTTGTCCAATACATCCTCGACTTGAACGAACCAATCTTCACAGAGCCCCTTGTTGCAATGTTTGCAGGACGTGTTGGTCAGCTTTCAAAGCAAAAGTTTAGCTCCAATGTTATCGAAAAATGCTTGCGATGTGCTCAGGAGCCATCAAAGGATATGTTGATTGAGGAGATGCTTCAGCCATCGGAGCTTGATCGTCTTCTCCGAGACTCTTTCGCCAACTATGTCATTCAGACAGCCCTTGACTACGCCAATCCTGCAATGAAGGTACGCTTGATTGAGGCCATCCGTCCTTACCTCCCTGCTATCCGCACAACCCCCTACGGTCGCCGCATCCAGGCCAAGATTCAAGGCAATGAGAACCGCAGTGGTCCATCAAGTGGCCAAGCTACCCCGAACGAGCTAGAGCCAACGCAGGCACCCATTCGCCATCAACGTGGCATGTCGAACGCCTCTGCTGGGAGTTTTGTTAGCCCGGTCGGTGCCTACCCCAATGGATACACACCGGCAAGTGGCTCTGGCACAAATGGCTTCCCCGGAGCAGTTACCCGTCCGGCACCTCAGCCAGGCGGCTCTGGTGGCTTCCCTAGCAGTGAGCAGCTCACTACCAACCGTCAAGGCTCCCAGCAGCCATTCCCTTACTCATATGGTAGAGGAAATGGCCAGACTGGAGCTGAGACTTGGCTTTGAGCTGACTCTACTTTTCGTAACGATGACACGATCTTTACGTATGTAACGGTACGAACATGAATCTTTTCGGGTCTTGATTGCGCCGGTTTCTCCATAGAACCCACCGTGTGCCCTCAAAGGCAGACTTCGCTCCTCGACACCTGTTTTCCCTTTACCTTACGATATCACGGCCTCTGTTGTCACAATAGCACCCAGGGACTGCAATCATTGCAGACTTCTTCGCCTTCTATCGTCTATTACAGTGCATGCAGCACGGAGAACTTTCAATTCAGCATTTTTACACGCGCCTCCTGTACCATAAAGCTCGTTCTTGAAAGATCGAAGCATGAGACACGACAGTTCATCAGCGCAGGTACAATACGAGCGACTGCGCAGCTCGACCTGTACCCGTACCCCATCGGCCACAACATAGAGACCTTCATTTTCCTTGGTCATTTTCTTCTCTCGGTGTTTTTACCTCTCGGCGCGTTAATCGGTTACTTCCCTTCGGAATTGCGAGCAGACAGAGATGTTGTGTTCACACAATCTGCATTCTATTCTACCTTGGTGTAACACGCGGCTCAAGCCCGCGAGCTCAGACTCAATCATGAGCTGACTCGAAACGCGGTGCACTTTGTACTCCCCCTTTCGCATTAAAAATTTTCGTCACATTTGGGATAGTGGCAATAAAACGTCTTTCGATTAGTTTGCTACTTTCCCTGGATATTCGAGATCCTCAGCTTGCATTTGTGCATTATCATTATTCTTTTCTTACAGATCTTGGGCGTGAGCGGGAACTGCTACTGCAGCCAACACTTGTAACTAGAGCAATGAAATATGGACGAAACTACGGATGACTTGTTTGGTTCAGTGATAATCTAATGTGACTCAAAAAGGCGGTTCGTTCAATAAGCCAGCGCCTTGAACGGTTGAGGTGTTCTTTCCGGAAAAAAGAAAAGAGGCAAGAGCCAGCTGGATCACGTGAAAGTGGGTCTCTCACCTAAAAACTTCTAAGAGAAGGTAGGTAAGGTACATTGTGTTCCCGTCCTGCCTTCCTGCCTACCTACCTTCTAAATTATGGCACCGAGAACTAAACCTCGACGGCTCCAATATCTTCCTTGACGAAGGCTGTCTTCTTCTAACGGTGAAAATAGCTCTCTCTACACCGTCCACGCAACATCTGCCTCTACTCGCCTTGACACCGCCTCTGACCTGCACCAATCAACGGAATTCGCAAGGCTGAACCCCGAGGCTGAGCTTGTCGCGAAGACATGAGATGACCGACAACAATGGGAATCTGCAACATGCAGAGCCATGCAAGCCAACAGAGGAATGTGCAATCAACAGAGGAAGTCTTTCTTTCTTGAAGACAAAGTTAGAGACAAGGGCCGGTGACAACGTTATGAGCGTTCATGTCACCGCAGTCCCAGTCAAGCTAGCCAGCACCGCAATAGGGTATGTTTCTCTCTCTCTCCTCCTCGGCACCGCTTCAAAAGTTATTAACGAACCTCCAGTTTAATTCGCACCATTCTGCCAAACGACGGCGGCATTGATCTGCAGCATTTACGCAGATTCGCCAAGTATCACGAGGTCAATGATCATGTGCGAAGTGCCTACGCAAAGGTAGCACCGAGGAACGACGGACAGAAAGTCTTCGTGATTGCAGCCCCAATAACGAGCACTACTCGGAAGTTCTTGGCGGATTCCCTATCTCCAACACTAGGTAACCTCGTGTTCTTCTCGATCGACGTTCCCCTCCAGGCGCCTACGTCTCAAGAGCAAGCGGCCGTTTGGTCTTCCCGATGGTGGCCTACAGTCTACAAAAAAAGCAATCCGTTTGGCCCTCATCCCAGTATAATGGCCAGAGCTGAAGAGGATATCGAGGGTGATGTCAGGAAGTGGATGGACTTGGCCGCAGAAGTAGCCCAGCAATCTAAGGCTGCAGGTTTCGGAGAAGCAGTTGGGGTTGTCATCGTCGAAAGGATAAATGGGGTTTCTCGTCCTGTAGCAGTCGCTGCCGATGCAAGGTGGTTGAATTGGCCCAGCCCAGGTCCTGGAAATGTCTCAGCTCATGCTGCACTTCGAGCTATCGACATGATTTCACAGTGGGTGCGTCGAAGCCATGAAGCTGGAGAAAACCAGAACATAACGACTCAGAATGTCGGTATATTTCGAGGCAAGCCTTGTCTTCCACTCGAACACGAGCACTACCGGGCGCAAACCAACCAAACTGGCTACTTATGCCATGACCTCGAGATATATTGTACCCACGAGCCTTGCGTGATGTGTTCAATGGCGATCGTGCACTCAAGGTTTGGACGAGTCGTCTTTGAGCATCGAATGCATACTGGAGGGCTTTGTGCGGATGGAGGCCTAGGACATGGTTTGTTCTGGCGCAAGGAGTTGAATTGGCAACTGTTGGCTTGGCAATGGACTCGACCTACCTCAGACATTGAAATTGGGTTCGATCAACTTCGTATCTCAGACAATAAGACCGGACGCGATGAAGTATCTTCCAGGGCTGATTTTAACGCTTAACCAGAAGACTACGACCCGACTACACAATGCCCTCCCACAGCTTGCTCCGATGCTGACAGCCGCCACTACTATTCAACCTTCTGAGTCTACCTTTCACATACCCGGCATTGATACAACCTTGTACTAGGCTTATTTACTTCGATCGCTACCCCATTGTTTGGGAGGAGGAACTAACCTGGAATGGCCCATCACTATACTTATTTGATGGTTTGTAAGACAGATGGGAATGTAGAAATAGGACACGCGCTATTATTGCTCATTACTAGCAGCACTAAAATATGCGGTTGGGAAAAGTCTATCCAGTACCTATATTTGAATCCAGTGTATCAACGCTTTTCTGATTTGCGGCTTCCAAATTTCGCTGAGCTTTCAGGTCTGTCGATGTGAAGATCTATGTCTCTAGTGATGCCGCAAGCCAGCCAGCCGAACCATACGCAAGCAAGAACCTGTCAGAACAAAATGCCTCGAGTTCCTCGACAAATTGAAACGTTAACTCAGGGATAAGTAGACAACACAATGGGACTTGCTCACATGTAAACGCCCATCTGGTAACGACCGGCCCCCTATCTTTCAATGTACCTCGTCCTCGTCCACAAACTTGAACATCCATCCATCCTTTCATCACCACCAAACTGTCTACTAAAAATTCCACGTCTATACCCGGTGTATATATACTGGTCGCAGCCTGCGCCGCATACAATACATATCTCGTACTTTCCTTTCACTTAGAGAATTCCACCCAAACACGCCGCGCTCTGTTTCCATGAACCCCAGCTGAGAACAGCGTGAGTAAGTACTAGTTTTTTGTCTGCGGTGCAGTACAGTGTAGTATGTCTGCGCGGATGAATGGAAGATGGAATGCAAGATGGTGAGTAAGATGGTGAGTATGGACTTGGGTAATAAGTTGTGATGCTGGGAGTGTGGATGCATTGCTATTCATCTGATCTGATTTAAGTGCTTACTTACTGTTAATATATTTCAAGTATGTATATATGTATACTTCCCGTATTCATTTTCATTACGGTATCTCGTTACTGGGGTTTGAATTTCGATTACTTACTACTGGTAGTATCAGTTTGTATAATTCGCTTTACCCCCAACAGTCTTCAGGTGTCTATCGACTCAGGCGAGGTCGCTTCTATTGCAACGGGCACTTGGTTGTGAGAACTAGAGGGGCGAGCTGTAGTCTCGGGGCCGTTATTTGGGTACGTGGCCGTGGGTAATGCAGAAGGTGGGGATGTGGGAGGTTTTTTTGTGTTGTACTCCACACTTGAGTGGCCTAGGGCCATTATTCAAACTGTTTTTCACAATGGCAAGTTCTAGGCATTTCCCCTGATCATGGGAAAACCAGACAAAGTTTGAGACAGATTGCTTTATGCTATTTTCCCCGCCTGAAGAATCTCAAAGGGGTATTTTGATTCGCTGCGAAAAGGTATAGCATCAAGGTAAACACAAGGGAAAAGGAAGAGAAATGGATATCTAAACAACCAGCTTGGCATCTGCATCGGTTCCGCCAGTTTCTAAAGCATTCTCGTCCTTGCCACCCGTTGTCTTGGCTGCCGCGGCGGCAGTAAATGATTGCTCAAAGTCGCCGATAATGTCATCAATGTGCTCTGTGCCTACCGAGATCCGGATGAGGTCCTGAAGATCTGTTAGTGTGCTTTCTCAAGAATCCAAATAGAGGGCATACCTCGGTGACACCTGAAGCAAGCTTCTCGTCATCTGACAGCTGCTCATGGGTAGTAGACCATGGGTGGATAGCAAGAGTCTTTGAGTCACCAACATTTGCCAGGTTAGAGATCAACTTGAAGCCATCAACAACCTGACTACCAGCAGCTCCACCTCCCTTGACACCGAAACTCAGAACGCCTCCAAATCCACGTTTCAGGTACTTTTTGGCAAGCTCGTGAGATGGATGGCTTTCAAGGCCTGGATAGGAGACCCAAGAGACGTGAGGGTTTTTCTCAAGCCACCTAGCCAAAGTAATGGAGTTTGAGGCATGACGTTCAGCGCGCAGACTCAAGGTCTCGATACCTTGAATCAACTGGAAGGCACCGAATGGGTTCAACGAGCTTCCGCAATCACGGAGGATTTCGACTCTGAGGCGGATGGCGAAAGTTATTGGGCCAAATGTTTCCCAGAATTTAAGGCCGTGGTATCCTGGAGATTCCTCCACCATCTCTGGAAATCGCTTGCCGTTCTTACCCCAGTCAAACTTCCCCGAGTCGACAACTACACCTCCAATTGTTGTGCCGTGTCCACCGATCCATTTTGTTGCTGAGTGAACAACAATATCTGCGCCGTGATCGATTGGGCGAATGAAGTAACCACCAGCACCGAAAGTATTGTCAACCTGACTAAATCAGTGGCACGAACAAAGAATGGCGTATAAATACTCACCACTACAGGAACACCCTTCTCATGAGCCACCTTTGCAATTGCCTCAAAGTCTGGGATATTGTACCTTGGGTTGCCAATACTCTCAAGGTAGACTGCCTTGGTGTTTTCATCAATTGCCGCTGCGAAATCCTCCGCCTTATCCCCCTTGATGAATTTGGTATTTATGCCCAGTCTTGGTAAGAACACCTTCAATTGATTGTAGGTTCCTCCGTACAGGTTCGTAGTGGATACGATATTGTCTCCTGCATGTGCCAAAGCCGCAATTGTCATGAACTGAGCTGCTTGGCCTGAGCTAGCAGCCACGGCGGCAATTCCGCCTTCTAGAGCGGCCATTCGTTTCTCAAAGACATCGACGGTAGGCTGTATAAGTTTGTAGTTAGCTAAGGTCATAAATCGAGTAGCAGAGTCACAGAAGCCTTTGTGTAAATGCTAGATGGATTTTGTACAATGGTGGTGATGGGACAATGGAAAGGCAACATTGGATTTCTGGGCTGGGTATTCCTCGTGTATAGTGAAATTTGAAGCTGCGAGAGAGAGGAGCAAATGGGGGATATGGAGAGAAGTTCTTCCATACATTCATGATCCGGCTGTAGATGTTACCAAACTCCTTGAGCCCGAACAGTCTTGCTCCATGAGCAGAGTCATTGAATGTGAAACTCTGCAGATGCAAATTAGCATCTTAAGCACCGGTTCATGTTGTTTCTTGACTAACAGTGGTGGAATAGATTGGCACAGCGCGAGCATTGGTTGCAGGATCTGGCTCTTGCCCCGCGTGCAATTGCTGAGTTTCGAAGTGGGTGCTGTCGGGAGCCATTGTGTATATGTATGATCTGGATTTGGTATTTTACCTACAGTAAAATAATGTGCCTGGATTTGTCCTCCTGGGTTGACAAGGAGTAGAGAAGAAAAAAACAGGAAAGGAAGGAGGGAGGGGGAGCTTAAAGTTCTTCAAATGTGGGGTAAAAGGTGGTGGACAGAAAGAAAAAGTTGAGAGAAGCTGTCTTTGAGCTACAGTATCAAGCACGCCATCTCACCCGAGAATGAGTACCAAGGATGGGATATTCACAGTAAATACCTCGGCCGATAACTGTTCACTGGTCTAGCCTTCTTAGCAAAGACACAGTTAGGTATGTTAACAGCTCCGAAAAGCGCAAGCAGTGTTGACGCCATTGTGGTCAGCTATGCATGTCATGGTTTGCACAACGTCAGCCGCTTCTTGGAGGGGCAGACAGACAGGCCACAGCGCTGCAACGCTAGAATCGCGGGGCAAATGGAAATGGAATGGTCAGGGGATCTCGATTAAGCAGTGAGAGTAGTAAGGTGGTACAGCACTACACAAAAAACTAGGTCGGTCAGCAGTAGAGTTTTCACTGTACTTACCGTACGTCAGCTTGTCAAGGCTATTCGAATAAGAAAGAATCTCCAGCCACGTGAGTGAAAGTCACGAGACCTCCCCCTTTCTCACTCCTGGTGCTCCACCTACCAGACCTGCTTGCTTCAACTCACCAATCCTAAACTCTCTTTCCCGGTACTGTAGCTTTGAGCATTGAAAAAGCAATCCCTCTTGGCGGACGCGCAGACCGTCGACTTGGAAGCTGCTTGAACTTTGAAGATACCAAGACTGCTCACCTCACGCGAGACGAGGCGAAGGTTTTGAGGCTTTTAGAGGCATGTCTTGAGACTGCTCGGCATTCTTGACAGTGCGTCTTTGTTTCATTGCCGAGAGGTGCTTGGGCAATGCGTTGTCATCTTGAAACTGGACAGCAAACACACGCACAGGTTTATATTGTGGACTCGGATCTGGACTTTGTGCTTGTGCCCAACGAAGCACCAGAAGCAGAAGATGCAGCGTTGGCGGCTATCAATTGGCAACCATCTCAATCTAGTAAGAGTGTGGGCCAATTCAGGCGATAAGAATCCTTTCAATCTGAAGATCGATCTCCTTCCCTGTCCTATTTTTAAGTTTAACGTCCTGGCCCGACTGCCATTGGTGATCCTCTATTGGTCCATGCCCTGTTTCACCATGATACAGAAGGGGTCAACACCACTACCCCCAGTTTTATGCAAAGCTTCTACCGGAATTGCAATATCATGGCAGTTTGCGACCTCTATCAATCATATTTCCTCCCTTTCCCTTTATTCTGTTGATATTATTTTCTCCACATATCTATCTCCCTCATCCATTCATTATACGCGCGCACCAGTGGCAGCAGCACGTAATAGATCACCAGCTTCTACTATATCTCTACGAGAAAACGAATTTATCAGACGCGATAACACGAAACAGCAAACATGATGGCCTTTGGATTCCTTCTCCCTCTGCGGATTGCCCAGCTTATCTTTGCCGTGGTCGTGGTTGGACTATCGGGCTACGGTATGGAAAGACAATTCCAAAACAAGAGATCAAGTAACTGACAGGATTAGTTGCCCATTGGTATAATGCCGACACCTTGACCGCATCTCCTAAACAGATCAACTTTCTGATCTTCGTCCCGGTCTTCTCTATCATCTCTACCTTCTACCTCGAGTTTGTTCCTCGTTTCGCGCCAAAGGGTAACACCTCATATCTCCCCAAGCTTTGAAGATAGACTAATCTTGGGTAGCATCTCACCCATACGCGCACTTCGCAGTCGAGGTCTTGAACACCCTATTCTACTTTTCAGGATTCATCGCACTTGCTGTCTTCGTCGGCAGGCTGCTCTTCTGCCGTGGTTCGGTCTGTTCGGCTGCACGAGCAGATGTTGTGTTTGCCGCCTTTAGCTGGGTTCTATGGGCTGCTAGTTCTGTTATCGCTGCTTTGAATATCTTCAGAGGAGGATTCCAGAACATGAAGACGGATCGGAACGCATCTTCGGTCATGAAGGAAATGCCTCCTCACCCATAGGCAGCTGGCCTACCAAGGTGGGGAGGAGCAACGAAGTTATGGGAAATGCGCAGAGGAAAAGGGATATTTTAAAGGGGAAAGTGGTCTTGAAGACTTCTTCTGTGAACAAAATTACTTGTGATTATTACGCGCGTTTGGCGTTTGACTTTTGGGAAAGGGGTCTTGTTATGGATAATAGGGGTAGCGATGGCTCTATATATTTGCTGAGCAAATGATAATGAACGCATACAATAGTGGAATAATCAAAACTATCAATAGCGAAATGGGACTTGGAAGAGTGGGTACTGTGACTTCTAAGAGTCTATACTGACATGAAGGGTAATGGAATGGCTCACACTTGCACCAGGCCTCGCACGCAAACTCGATCGGAATTAAAAGGAAAACACACTCCGAGAAGGACTGGACATAAGTCGAGCCGCTGCCTAACTTACTGTATCGGAATTGAAGTCTGCCGTCTTGTTCTATCAACCTCAAAGCTGCTGTGCAGAATTAGTGATATATCGGCACCCATAACTGTCTTGGGTAATAAAGCAATTATACTCTTCCTTTGGAAAACTAAAAAGCATTAGATGGCCCCGTTTGAGACAAAAGTATAAAATCTCAAGTAAAACGTCGTCAAAGTAAAGTAAAGTCTCCAACATTCGCGATTTGGTCAAAGCTTGCTTGGCCTTGCTTGGCCTCAGCTTCAGCCTTTAGAAAGTTTACGCGACCTCGCATCACCAACTCAACCTCAACCTCACATCCAGTCCCTCTTCTCTCCACACCACAGCACACCACAACCAAAATGCATCTCCCAACACCTTCCACATTCTCCCTCCTCACCGCCCTCCTCGCCCCCCTCGCCCCCCTCGCCCTCTC